>JBAKBP010005060.1:0-126853 GCA_037953745.1 Lithodes maja | reverse complement strand
AGTATGACTGCCACAATATTGACATTCAGTAATAATAGTTAGCATGTTAAGTGGCAGCCCCAGCATGGCTGCCACAATATTAACATTCAGTAATAATGGATATCATGTTAAGTGGCAGCCCCAGTATGGCTGCCACAATATTGACATTCAGTAATAATGGTTATCATGTTAAGTGGCAGCCCCAGTATGACTGCCACAATATTGACATTCAGTAATAATAGTTATCATGTTAAGTGGCAGCCCCAGCATGGCTGCCACAATATTAACATTCAGTAATAATGGATATCATGTTAAGTGGCAGCCCCAGTATGGCTGCCACAATATTGACATTCAGTAATAATAGTTATCATGTTAGGTGGCAGCCCCAGTATGGCTGCCACAATATTTACATTCAGTAATAATAATGTTCATGTTAAGTGGCAGCCCCAGTATGGCTGCCACAATATTGACATTCAGTAATAATGGTTATCATGTTAAGTGGCAGCCCCAGTATGGCTGCCACAATATTGACATTCAGTAATAATGGTTATCATGTTAAGTGGCAGCCCCAGTATGGCTGCCACAATATTGACATTCAGTAATAATGGTTATCATGTTAAGTGGCAGCCCCAGTATAGCTGCCACAATATTGACATTCAGAAATAATAATTATCATGTTAAGTGGCAGCACCAGTATGGCTGCCACAATATTGACATTCAGTAATAATGGTTATCATGCTAAGTGGCAGCCCCAGTATGGCTGCCACAATATTGACATTCAGTAATAATGGTTATCATGTTCAGTGGCAACCCCAGTATGGCTGCCACAATATTGACATTCAGTAATAATAATTATCATGTTAAGTGGCAGCCCCAGTATGGCTGCCACAATATTGACATTCAGTAATAATAATTATCATGTTAAGTGGCAGCACCAGTATGGCTGCCACAATATTGACATTCAGTAATAATGGTTATCATGTTAAGTGGCAGCCCCAGTATGACTGCCACAATATTGACATTCAGTAATAATGGTTATCATGTTAAGTGGCAGCCCCAGCATGGCTGCCACAATATTGACATTCAGTAATAATGGATATCATGTTAAGTGGCAGCCCCTGTATGGCTGCCACATTATTGACATTCAGAAATATTGGTTATCATGGTAAGTGGCAGCCCCAGTATGGCTGCCACAATATTGGCATTCAGTAATAATGGTTATCATGTTAAGTGGCAGCACCAGTATGGCTGCCATAATATTGACATTCAGAAATATTGGATATCATGTAAAGTGGCAGCCCCAGTATGGCTGCCACAATATTGACATTCAGTAAAAATGGTTATCATGTTAAGTGGCAGCCCCAGTATGGTTGCCACAATATTGACATTCAGTAATAATGGTTATCATGTTAAGTGGCAGCCCCAGTATGGCTGCCACAATATTGACATTCAGGAATAATGGTTATCATGTTAAGTGGCAGCCCCAGTATGGCTGCCACAATATTGACATTCAGTAATAATGGTTATCATGTTAAGTGGCAGCCCCAGTATGGCTGCCACAATATTGACATTCAGTAATAATGGTTATCATGTTAAGTGGCAGCACTAGTATGGCTGCCACAATATTGACATTCAGTAATTACGGTTATCATGTTAAGTGGCAGCACCAGTATGGCTGCCACAATATTGACATTCAGTAATAATAATTATCATGTTAAGTGGCAGCTTCAGTATGGCTGCCACAATATTGACATTTAGTAATAATGGTTATCATGTTATGTGGCAGCCCCAGTATGGCTGCCACAATATTGATATTCAGTAATAATAATTATCATGTTAAGTGGCAGCACCAGTATGGCTGCCACAATATTGACATTCAGTAATAATGGTTATCATGTTAAGTGGCAGCCCCAGTATGGCTGCCACAATATTGACATTCAGTAATAATGGTTATCATGTTAAATAATGGTTATCATGTTAAGTGGCAGCCCCAGTATGGCTGCCACAATATTGATATTCAGTAATAATGGTTATCATGTTAAGTGGCAGCCCCAGTATGGCTGCCACAATATTGACATTCAGAAATATTGTTCATCATGTTAAGTGGCAGCCCCAGTATGGCTGCCACAATATTGACATTCAGTAATAATAATTATCATGTTAAGTGGCAGCACTAGTATGGCTGCCGCAATATTGACAGTCAGTAATAATGGTTATCATGTTAAGTGGCAGCCCCAGTATGGCTGCCACAATATTGACATTTAGTAAAAATGGTTATCATGTTAAGTGGCAGCCCTAGTATCGTTGCCACAATATTGACATTCAGTAATAATAATTATCATGTTAAGTGGCAGCACCAGTATGGCTGCCACAATATTGGCATTCAGAAATATTTTTTATCATGTTAAGTGGCAGCCCCGGTATGGCTGCCACAATATTGACATTCAGAAATATTGGTTATCATGTTAAGTGGCAGCCCCAGTATGGCTGCCACAATATTGACATTCAGTAATTTTGGTTATCATGTTAAGCAGCAGCCCCAGTATGGCTGCCACAATATTGACATTCAGTAATAATGGTTATCATGATAAGTGGCAGCCCCAGTATGGCTGCCACAATATTGACATTCAGAAATATTAGTTATCATGTTTAGGTGGCAGCCCCAGTATGGCTGCCACAATATTTACATTCAGTAATAATAATGTTCATGTTAAAGTGGCAGCCCAGTATGGCTGCCACAATATTGACATTCAGTAATAATGGTTATCATGTTAAGTGGCAGCCCCAGTATGGCTGCCACAATATTGACATTCAGTAATAATGGTTATCATGTTAAGTGGCAGCCCCAGTATGGCTGCCACAATATTGACATTCAGTAATAATGGTTATCATGTTAAGTGGCAGCCCCAGTATAGCTGCCACAATATTGACATTCAGAAATAATAATTATCATGTTAAGTGGCAACACCAGTATGGCTGCCACAATATTGACATTCAGTAATAATGGTTATCATGCTAAGTGGCAGCCCCAGTATGGCTGCCACAATATTGACATTCAGTAATAATGGTTATCATGTTCAGTGCAACTCCAGTATGGCTGCCACAATATTGACATTCAGTAATAATAATTATCATGTTAAGTGGCAGCCCCAGTATGGCTGCCACAATATTGACATTCAGTAATAATAATTATCATGTTAAGTGGCAGCACCAGTATGGCTGCCACAATATTGACATTCAGTAATAATGGTTATCATGTTAAGTGGCAGCCCCAGTATGACTGCCACAATATTGACATTCAGTAATAATGGTTATCATGTTAAGTGGCAGCCCCAGCATGGCCGCCACAATATTGACATTCAGTAATAATGGATATCATGTTAAGTGGCAGCCCCTGTATGGCTGCCACATTATTGACATTCAGAAATATTGGTTATCATGTTAAGTGGCAGCCCCAGTATGGCTGCCACAATATTGGCATTCAGTAATAATGGTTATCATGTTAAGTGGCAGCACCAGTATGGCTGCCATAATATTGACATTCAGAAATATTGGATATCATGTAAAGTGGCAGCCCCAGTATGGCTGCCACAATATTGACATTCAGTAATAATGGTTATCATGTTAAGTGGCAGCCCCAGTATGGTTGCCACAATATTGACATTCAGTAATAATGGTTATCATGTTAAGTGGCAGCCCCAGTATGGCTGCCACAATATTGACATTCAGGAATAATGGTTATCATGTTAAGTGGCAGCCCCAGTATGGCTGCCACAATATTGACATTCAGTAATAATGGTTATCATGTTAAGTGGCAGCCCCAGTATGGCTGCCACAATATTGACATTCAGTAATAATGGTTATCATGTTAAGTGGCAGCACTAGTATGGCTGCCACAATATTGACATTCAGTAATTACGGTTATCATGTTAAGTGGCAGCACCAGTATGGCTGCCACAATATTGACATTCAGTAATAATAATTATCATGTTAAGTGGCAGCCCCAGTATGGCTGCCACAATATTGACATTTAGTAATAATGGTTATCATGTTATGTGGCAGCCCCAGTATGGCTGCCACAATATTGATATTCAGTAATAATAATTATCATGTTAAGTGGCAGCACCAGTATGGCTGCCACAATATTGACATTCAGTAATAATGGTTATCATGTTAAGTGGCAGCCCCAGTATGGCTGCCACAATATTGACATTCAGTAATAATGGTTATCATGTTAAATAATGGTTATCATGTTAAGTGGCAGCCCCAGTATGGCTGCCACAATATTGACATTCAGTAATAATGGTTATCATGTTAAGTGGCAGCCCCAGTATGGCTGCCACAATATTGACATTCAGAAATATTGTTTATCATGTTAAGTGGCAGCCCCAGTATGGCTGCCACAATATTGACATTCAGTAATAATAATTATCATGTTAAGTGGCAGCACTAGTATGGCTGCCGCAATATTGACAGTCAGTAATAATGGTTATCATGTTAAGTGGCAGCCCCAGTATGGCTGCCACAATATTGACATTTAGTAAAAATGGTTATCATGTTAAGTGGCAGCCCTAGTATGGCTGCCACAATATTGACATTCAGTAATAATAATTATCATGTTAAGTGGCAGCACCAGTATGGCTGCCACAATATTGGCATTCAGAAATATTTTTTATCATGTTAAGTGGCAGCCCCGGTATGGCTGCCACAATATTGACATTCAGAAATATTGGTTATCATGTTAAGTGGCAGCCCCAGTATGGCTGCCACAATATTGACATTCAGTAATTTTGGTTATCATGTTAAGCAGCAGCCCCAGTATGGCTGCCACAATATTGACATTCAGTAATAATGGTTATCATGACAAGTGGCAGCCCCAGTATGGCTGCCACAATATTGACATTCAGAAATATTAGTTATCATGTTAAGTGGCAGCCCCAGTATGGCTGCCACAATATTGACATTCAGAAATATTGGTTATCATGTTAAGTGCCAGCTCCAGTATGGCTGCCACAATATTGACATTCAGAAATATTGGTTATCATGTTAAGTGGCAGCCCCAGTATGGCTGCCACAATATTGACATTCAGTAATAATGGTTATCATGTTAAGTGGCAGCCCCAGTATGGCTGCCACAATATTGACATTCAGTAATAATAATTATCATATTAAGTAGCAGCACCAGTATAGCTGCCACAATATTGACATTCAGTAATAATGGTTATCATGTTAAGTGGCAGCCAGAGTATGGCTGCCACAATGTTGACATTCAGTAATAATGGTTGTCATGTTAAGTGGCAGCCCCAGTATGGCTGCCACAATATTGGCATTCAGAAATATTTTTTATCATGTTAAGTGGCAGCCCCGGTATGGCTGCCACAATATTGACATTCAGAAATATTGGTTATCATGTTAAGTGGCAGCCCCAGTATGGCTGCCACAATATTGACATTCAGTAATTTTGGTTATCATGTTAAGCAGCAGCCCCAGTATGGCTGCCACAATATTGACATTCAGTAATAATGGTTATCATGACAAGTGGCAGCCCCAGTATGGCTGCCACAATATTGACATTCAGAAATATTAGTTATCATGTTAAGTGGCAGCCCCAGTATGGCTGCCACAATATTGACATTCAGAAATATTGGTTATCATGTTAAGTGGCAGCCCCAGTATGGCTGCCACAATATTGACATTCAGTAATAATGGTTATCATGTTCCGTGGCAGCCCCAGTATGGCTGCCACAATATTGATATTCAGTAATAATGGTTATCATGTTAAGTGGCAGCCCCAGTATGGCTGCCACAATATTGACATTTTGAAATAATAATTATCATGTTAAGTGGCAGCACCAGTATGGCTGCCACAATATTGACATACAGTAATAATGGTTATCATGTTAAGTGGCAGCCCCAGTATGGCTGCCACAATGTTGACATTCAGTAATAATGGTTATCATGTTCAGTGGCAACCCCAGTATGGCTGCCACAATATTGACATTCAGTAATAATAATTATCATGTTAAGTGGCAACCCCAGTATGGCTGCCACGATATTGACATTCAGTAATAATAATTATCATGTTAAGTGGCAGCACCAGTATGGCTGCCACAATATTGACATTCAGTAATAATGGTTATCATGTTAAGTGGCAGCCCCAGTATGGCTGCCACAATATTGACATTCAGTAATAATAATTATCATGTTAAGTGGCAGCCCCTGTATGGCTGCCACATTATTGACATTCAGAAATATTGGTTATCATGTTTAGTGGCAGCCCCAGTATGGCTGCCACAATATTGACATTCAGAAATAATGGTTATCATGTTAAGTGGCAGCCCCAGTATGGCTGCCACAATATTGAAATTCAGTAATAATGGTTATCATGTTAGGTGGCAGCCCCAGTATGGCTGCCACAATATTGACATTCAGTAATAATAATTTTCATGTTAACCCTTTCACACACATACGATGCAGAGGTTGCCAGATTAGCAATAAGAAATAGAGTGCTCTCACTCTTAAAATTACCTCTCCAAAATTAGTTTTCTGCCCACAGCTAACTCAAAGACAACTGCAGAGGTTGAAGTAACTAAACTAAAGGTTTCTAAATACCCCTGATGGTAACAAAGGCTTTAAAGTATCCCTAATAGGCTCAAAATCGCGTCATATGTCGGAGAGGGTTAAGTGGCAGCCCCAGTATGGCTGCCACAATATTGACATTCAGTAATAATGGTTATCATGTTAAGTGGCAGCCCCAGTATGGCTACCACAATATTGACATTCAGTATTAATAATTATCATGTTAAGTGGCAGCACCAGTATGGCTGCCACAATATTG
The DNA here is from genome assembly GCA_037953745.1 of Lithodes maja. Taxonomy (NCBI): domain Eukaryota; kingdom Metazoa; phylum Arthropoda; class Malacostraca; order Decapoda; family Lithodidae; genus Lithodes; species Lithodes maja. Next base: position 120,036 of record JBAKBP010005060.1, on the reverse strand, counting down.
ACATTCAGTAATAATGGTTATCATGTTAAGTGGCAGCTCCAGTATGGCTGCCACAATATTGACATTCAGTAATTATGGTTATCATGTTCAGTGGCAACCCCAGTATGGCTGCCACAATATTGACATTCAGTAATAATAGTTATCATGTTAAGTGGCAGCCCCAGTATGGCTGCCACAATATTGACATTCAGTAATAATGGATATCATGATAAGTGGCAGCCCCAGTATGGCTGCCACAATATTGACATTCAGAAATATTAGTTATCATGTTAAGTGGCAGCCCCAGTATGGCTGCCACAATATTGACATTCAGAAATATTGGTTATCATGTTAAGTGGCAGCCCCAGTATGGCTGCCACAATATTGACATTCAGAAATATTGGTTATCATGTTAAGTGGCAGCCCCAGTATGGCTGCCACAATATTGACATTCAGTAATTATGGTTATCATGTTAAGCAGCAGTTCCAGTATGGCTGCCACAATATTGACATTCAGTAATAATGGTTGTCATGTTAAGTGGCAGCCCCAGTATGGCTGCCACAATATTGACATTCAGTAATAATGGTTATCATGTTAAGTGGCAGCCCCAGTATGGCTGCCACAATATTGACATTAAGTAATAATAATTATCATGTTAGGTGGCAGCCCCAGTATGGCTGCCACAATATTTACATTCAGTAATAATAATGTTCATGTTAAGTGGCAGCCCCAGTATGGCTGCCACAATATTGACATTAAGTAATAATGGTTATCATGTTAAGTGGCAGCCCCAGTATGGCTGCCACAATATTGACATTCAGTAATAATGGTTATCATGTTAAGTGGCAGCCCCAGTATGGATGCCACAATATTAACATTCAGTAATAATGGTTATCATGTTAAGTGGCAGCCCCAGTATAGCTGCCACAATATTGACATTCAGAAATAATAATTATCATGTTAAGTGGCAGCACCAGTATGGCTGCCACAATATTGACATTCAGTAATAATGGTTATCATGTTAAGTGGCAGCCCCAGTATGCCTGCCACAATATTGACATTCAGTAATAATGGTTATCATGTTCAGTGGCAACCCCAGTATGGCTGCCACAATATTGACATTCAGTAATAATAATTATCATGTTAAGTGGCAGCCCCAGTATGGCTGCCACAATATTGACATTCAGTAATAATAATTATCATGTTAAGTGGCAGCACCAGTATGGCTGCCACAATATTGACATTCAGTAATAATGGTTATCATGTTAAGTGGCAGCCCCAGTATGACTGCCACAATATTGACATTCAGTAATAATGGTTATCATGTTTAGTGGCAGCCCCAGCATGGCTGCCACAATATTGACATTCAGTAATAATGGATATCATGTTAAGTGGCAGCCCCTGTATGGCTGCCACATTATTGACATTCAGAAATATTGGTTATCATGTTACGTGGCAGCCCCAGTATGGCTGCCACAATATTGGCATTCAGTAATAATGGTTATCATGTTAAGTGGCAGCCCCAGTATGACTGCCACAATATTGACATTCAGTAACAATGGTTATCATGTTTAGTGGCAGCCCCAGCATGGCTGCCACAATATTGACATTCAGTAATAATGGTTATCATGTTAAGTGGCAGCCCCAGTATGGTTGCCACAATATTGACATTCAGTAATAATGGTTATCATGTTAAGTGGCAGCCCCAGTATGGCTGCCACAATATTGACATTCAGGAATAATGGTTATCATGTTAAGTGGCAGCCCCAGTATGGCTGCCACAATATTGACATTCAGTAATAATGGTTATCATGTTAAGTGGCAGCACCAGTATGGCTGCCACAATATTGACATTCAGTAATAATAATTATCATGTTAAGTGGCAGCCCCAGTATGGCTGCCACAATATTGATATTCAGTAATAATAATTATCATGTTAAGTGGCAGCACCAGTATGGCTGCCACAATATTGACATTCAGTAATAATGGTTATCATGTTAAGTGGCAGCCCCAGTATGGCTTCCACAATATTGACATTCAGTAATAATGGTTATCATGTTAAATAATGGTTATCATGTTAAGTGGCAGCCCCAGTATGGCTGCCACAATATTGACATTCAGTAATAATGGTTATCATGTTAAGTGGCAGCCCCAGTATGGCTGCCACAATATTGACATTCAGAAATATTGTATATCATGTTAAGTGACAGCCCCAGTATGGCTGCCACAATATTGACATTCAGTAATAATAATTATCATGTTAAGTGGCAGCACTAGTATGGCTGCCGCAATATTGACAGTCAGTAATAATGGTTATCGTGTTAAGTGGCAGCCCCAGTATGGCTGCCACAATATTGACATTTAGTACAAATGGTTATCATGTTAAGTGGCAGCCCTAGTATGGCTGCCACAATATTGACATTCAGTAATAATAATTATCATGTTAAGTGGCAGCACCAGTATGGCTGCCACAATATTGGCATTCATAAATATGTGTTATCATGTTAAGTGGCAGCCCCGGTATGGCTGCCACAAAATTGACATTCAGAAATATTGGTTATCATATTAAGTGGCAGCCCCACTATGGCTGCCACAATATTGTGTTACGTATCTTGATCCTCAAGTGGTTAACTTGATGAATCTAGATAGCACAGAGATAAATATTAAGGTATCAGTCAGCTGAAGGCAAAACAAAAGTAAAATCTAATAAAATTATTTCCTGTTGTTGCTTCCTTTCCTTTTGGATCTTAGGACTTAGTATCCTTTATTGACTGATACTCTTTAATTATGAAAAATACTGAAACTAATTAAAGTCATGTAGTATTTATAAAGAATATTATTTAACCGAAGCTTAGTAGGCTATGGTTATGAACCGAATAAGTTATATCTAAAGAAGGACTATTAATTCTATAAAAAGTCTTGAAAGATAAATATTAAAGTAAGAATATTTCCGTCTCTTACCCTTTTTGAAATAAATAGATAGTTTTCTTATGTCCTTGTATTTATATTTAATGTAATTATTCTTGGTTCTGGTCTTACGTTAACAGTATTATATTATTTTTATCATCAGGATTAATATCAAAGTCACATAAAAAGTTAGATATATATTTAATTAGTTAAATGCATTTCTTAACCACGTAACATTGGTTTGATTATGAGTAAATAAAGTTACAGGATCGTTTCATAGATTCGATTCAGGTCTCACTCAAATAATATGAAAAGCAAAATATAATATTTTGAAGCAAAAGAATTTTCTTCAGCTTAGGAAATCACTATAAGTAATATTAACACAGCCATGTTAGTCTAAGGCGATATTACTAATATGAGACAATAGCATCACCGTACTAAGTACCGTTAAGCAATGTAAGCTTAATTCAAAGAAAATGAAAGAACTCGTAAGTATTAATATAAAACAATAGTATTACTTTCATCATAACCCAATTACTTAAAGAGTTGCTTTAGTCCACAAGTTAGTCAACTAAAATAGTTAAGTACACAATAATAGTAGCGTTAACGTTAATTCGCAATCAAATAGTTAAATACACAATAATAGTAGCGTTAACGTTAATTCCCAATCAAATAGTTAAGTACACAATAATAGTAGCGTTAACGTTAATTCGCAATCAAATAGTTAAATACACAATAATAGTAGCGTTAACGTTAATTCGCAATCAAATAGTTAAACACATAATAGTAGTGTTCACGTTAATTCCCAATCACATATCTCACTAACCAACATAACGTAAGTGTTTACACCGAACACACTTAACACACATTTATATAATCTGACTGACAGTCACAATCCCATTATAATACTTCACCCCGTCTTCCTCCAGCTGCAAGTTCACCTTCCCCAACTCCAAATGAGACTGATTTGAATGCCCACAACTCGGGTCTTATATACAAAACAATGATGGTGTAGGAACGAATCAGGAGGCGAGTGATGGTGCGCGCCCCTATCATAGCTCCTCGAGTTGCATAGCAGGTGCCTGGTCCAATCACAGCTCACGGCGTCGATCATACGTCATAGCATCGTGGCATCGAGGTAGTTTGCAGAGTCCCCTATGACGCACGCAGGTGTGAAGGCTTGTTTGCAGGTATGCGGGCGAGGTAGTTTCCCCACTCGCTTCACCGTTTGGGTAGTTCGGCTCCTTCAACTCTAATTCTAACTCTTAAATTAACATACAGGGCTCCGTATGTCAGACCTCCCCCCTAGAAAAGAGTTTAAGGAGTACAGTACATAATATTAAACAGAATACATAAATAGATTCACCACCAGATTGGCAACAGCAAGATTATAATGAGGATATAATAAGGATATCACCCAAAGTAGGCAACGTCTCCAGGTACCACATCAGAACATAGCCGGAACGTAGCTAGAGCGTTATTCGAACTGCAAGGCATCTCACAGCTGAAGGCTTAAAAGCGCACTACAAAAGCATGATATTTACCTCGCTACAAGGGAGAGCTAATTGCCAAAATCCTCTCATTAAGTTAAACTTACTGCTGTATGAGGCCAACCTGGTAAATGCAATCTTTGATCCGTGCCAGTGGGTAGGTATCGTTCTTTGTGACAGCATTAACTTGCCTATAGTCCCTACAAAACCTATGGCTCCTGTCTGGCTTTGGCACAAGTATGACCGGACTACTCCACTGGCTTAAGGCCCTTGTGATCAGCTGGTTTGAAAAAATTAAGTCAAGCTCGACCTGCAGTATACTCCTGCGTTGTGGTGAGACACGGTAGGGGGATAGTTTAATGGGAGTTGCATCCCCTACGTCGATGTCGTGCACGGCCAAAGAAGTGAGCCCTGGAGTATCACGGAACACACTGGGAGACTGAGATAAAACAGAGATTAGTTGGTTCGCTTGATCAGAGGGAAGATGACATAGTTTAGATGGTAATTCCCTCCAAGCCACTGAATTATACTGAAAGTTGGATAGGCTACATGACAAGTCAAAGTCTGCATGGATACCTTCAGGCTCTGGAACAGTCTGTTGCGAGTCAGTAAGAGAACTGAAAACTTCGTCCGCACCAGGCTGTTCACAGGTCCTGACATTCACTGCCACAGTGGGAGAATCTGGAAGAGAGGAATCAGGGGACCTATGGTAGGGCTTCAACATATTTATATGGAATACTTGCGTGGGCTTTCTCCTGTCTGGGGTAGTTACTAGATAATCGGTAATGCTCACCCTCCGAATGATCTTATATGGGCCTCTGAACTTGGCAGATAATGGTTGGCCAAAAAGGGGGAGCAGGACCAAAACCTCATCACCGGGCTGAAACTCCCTCTCACGGGCTTTTCTGTCATACCATTTCTTCATGGAGCTTTTAGCCACAGTCAGGTTTTGAGCGGCAAACTCACATGAGGATCTCAGCCGGGTTTTGAAATCTGAAACATACTTGAGGAGGTTTTGGTTCCCCTCCTGGCCAACTAGGCTATCCTGCAATAGTTGCAAAGGACCTCTTACCTGGTGACCGAAAACTAGCTCATTAGGGGAAAAACCCAGGGATTCAGTTGGAACCTCACGAGTAGCAAATAAAAGAAAAGGTACCCCCTTATCCCACTCAACTCCGGTCTCTGTACAATATTTACGTAACATTCCTTTTAATGTCTGATGATATCGTTCGAGAACCCCTTGACTCTCTGGGTGGTAGGTGCTAGACTTAACATGCTCGATACCCAACTCCTTCAGGGACTGCTGAAAAATGTTAGAGGTAAAATTAGTTCCTTGATCACTTTGCACCTCATGGGGGAAACCCATTCTGGTGAAGAATTTGAGCAGTTCCTTGATGACAGTTGGAGCAGAGGTAGTCCTTAAGGGTATAGCCTCTGGGTAGCGAGTTGCCATGTCCATGATAGTTAATAAATAAATGTTACCTTGGGAAGTCTTAGGCAATGGGCCTACAATGTCCACTACCACCCGAGTAAAAGGATTCTCGAAAACGGGCAAGGGCACCAGAGGATGTACAGGCACCTTCTGATTGGGTTTTCCCGTCATCTGGCAAGTGTGACACACTCTACAACACTCCACTACATCTGCACGCATTCCTGGCCAGTAAAAGTGGGCTCTGATTCTGTCTAGAGTTTTTCTCACACCTAGGTGTCCTGCCAATGGTATACAATGTGCCATTTCCATGATATCTTTACGACAAGGTTTGGGGACTGCTACTTGATGGACGTCCCAAGCCCCGTCATCGATTGGTCTGTGTGGCGGTCTCCATCTTCGCCATAATACTCCTCCTTTGAGGTAGAAACATTCACCACCCTCCTTCTCACATTCTTCTTCACTCACGGACCTGGCAGCTAACTCCTTGCATTCACTATCATCTCTCTGTAGCTCTACCAGGCCACTAGGACAATTTGGAGGGGTTTCATGGTCATCGTTAGGGTCAAGATGAGCCATAAAGGTGTCAGATAAATCCACCTCAGTCACATCATCAGGCACAGTTGGAGCATCAGTCACACTCTCATCCCTTTCATCAACTCTTACATTCGGTACATTTCTGTCTGAGGGAACTGCTACTTGAGACATTGAACGTGTGACAGCACACACAGGGAAAACAGTTGGCATCTCCTTTTCGAGCTCACCGGTTAGTGGCTCGTTAACAGGGGAAAGTGACAAAATGGGGTCTGGTCGGACCTTCGCACCTGCTACATCATTCCCCAAAAGGAGCGTTACCCCAGGCACAGGGATATCTTGGGACCTACACAAAGCTATGGTGGCCTCACCCTGTAGTAACTCGCATTCAATTTCGCCTTTTACCAAGTATGCATAAAACTGGCCTCCAGCACCTCTCATTACAACTGGTTCGCCAGGTGGGCACTCAGTGTAAGGATTCACCATGAGGGTGCTAGTAGAACCTGTGTCTCTCAGAATTTTTACCTCATGCATACAACCATTTAATCTCACGTTGCCAGATGAAATAAAGGGACGGTAACTGTCCTGCACTGATGGTGAAATTATTATTGGCTTAACCCTAGTGGGTTGCACCACACATGCTACTACACCCCTGTCTAGATGTTTTACGTTAGCTGCTAGGTACTCCTTCTGTCGAGAGTCCTGCATTAAAGGAACTTTTGGTGCTAGGTACTCCTTCTGTCGGGAGTCCTGCATTACAGGCACATATGGAGTTTGAGATACGGCGGCAACTGTCTGCCCCGATCTCTCGGTTCTCTCCTTGGCCCAGCACTGATAAGCTAGGTGGCCTCTCTTGCCACAAAAAGTACATACTTTAGGGGATACGGGAAAGTTCCCTCTTTGAGCATTACTATTAGTTTGGGGCCCACCTCTGTTACCATTGCCCTGAGTCGCATTTTTAGTTGGGGGAACAATTCGGTTTTGGCTAGCTGGGGAAGACGTTATAGGCTTGTGACTGGGTCTGTCAGATTTGTGATTGGGATACTTAAAATTAGAGCTAGAATTATCGTAGGGCTTCTTTCCACGAAATTTGTTGTTGAGCACGTATGTGTCAGCCATGTCAGCAGCGTCGGCAAGACAATCTACCTTTTTCCCCTTTAAATGATAGGATACAGAAGAATCAATTTTCCATAGGAAATTTTCTAACAGGACCAACTCCTTCAGATCGTTGTAGCTTGTGACTTTCTTACTCTTGACCCAATGATTGAAAGTTTTAGTCATGGTCCTGGCAAATACCTTATGAGTTTCTTCTACTTTCTTCTGGTTTTTACGGAAAGATTGCCTGTAAGCCTCAGGCTGCAATTGATAGGTTTTTAGGATAGCTGCTTTGAGATAGTTATAATCCTGCCTAACTTCTGCTACTTCTGACAAATACGTGGCTCGAGCCTGCCCTGTCAAAACGGTTTGCAACATGAAAGGCCATTGATCTCTTGTCCACTTCATACCTCCAGCAACTTCCTCAAACAAAACAAAGAAATCCTGCACATTATCCTCAGTGAAAGGTGGAATGACACTAGTCATAGTTAATCCCAGAGGGGGAGCAATTTCGGGAGCATTTGTATTGACATTTAGTTGAGCCATTTGATATTGATATTGATATTGTTCGGTCGTTGCTCTGGCTTGTTCGGCATTTGCTTTTATTCTGGCTAGTTCTATATTTAGTCTGGCTTGTTCTAGTTCGAATAATTGATCAATGGTAAAACCAGGTGGCAATTGTTCATCAAGTTGGCTAGGTTTACTAGGGATCCCACCAACTGCTCCGTCACCCTCCCCGCCTTCTACAGGGAACAGGTGGGTCTTTATGGTCTGAGCCACTTCTACTTTGGACATGTTTGAGACTGTTAATTGGAGATGTGAGGCAAGCACTTTCAGTTCGGATTTTGACAGACAGTCAATATCAGGGGCTGTGGGTTCTGATTCTATGAAAACTCGAGCATCTTCTTCATTAATTAGTTGAGGCATGATTAATATTTGATTTTTAAGTAGTGAAACGTTAATGAAACTGAGTGAAACTGTATGAAACGAATCCTGGCAAGGTCGCCACTCTTCTGTTACGTATCTTGATCCTCAAGTGGTTAACTTGATGAATCTAGATAGCACAGAGATAAATATTAAGGTATCAGTCAGCTGAAGGCAAAACAAAAGTAAAATCTAATAAAATTATTTCCTGTTGTTGCTTCCTTTCCTTTTGGATCTTAGGACTTAGTATCCTTTATTGACTGATACTCTTTAATTATGAAAAATACTGAAACTAATTAAAGTCATGTAGTATTTATAAAGAATATTATTTAACCGAAGCTTAGTAGGCTATGGTTATGAACCGAATAAGTTATATCTAAAGAAGGACTATTAATTCTATAAAAAGTCTTGAAAGATAAATATTAAAGTAAGAATATTTCCGTCTCTTACCCTTTTTGAAATAAATAGATAGTTTTCTTATGTCCTTGTATTTATATTTAATGTAATTATTCTTGGTTCTGGTCTTACGTTAACAGTATTATATTATTTTTATCATCAGGATTAATATCAAAGTCACATAAAAAGTTAGATATATATTTAATTAGTTAAATGCATTTCTTAACCACGTAACATTGGTTTGATTACGAGTAAATAAAGTTACAGGATCGTTTCATAGATTCGATTCAGGTCTCACTCAAATAATATGAAAAGCAAAATATAATATTTTGAAGCAAAAGAATTTTCTTCAGCTTAGGAAATCACTATAAGTAATATTAACACAGCCATGTTAGTCTAAGGCGATATTACTAATATGAGACAATAGCATCACCGTACTAAGTACCGTTAAGCAATGTAAGCTTAATTCAAAGAAAATGAAAGAACTCGTAAGTATTAATATAAAACAATAGTATTACTTTCATCATAACCCAATTACTTAAAGAGTTGCTTTAGTCCACAAGTTAGTCAACTAAAATAGTTAAGTACACAATAATAGTAGCGTTAACGTTAATTCGCAATCAAATAGTTAAATACACAATAATAGTAGCGTTAACGTTAATTCCCAATCAAATAGTTAAGTACACAATAATAGTAGCGTTAACGTTAGTTCGCAATCAAATAGTTAAATACACAATAATAGTAGCGTTAACGTTAATTCGCAATCAAATAGTTAAACACATAATAGTAGTGTTCACGTTAATTCCCAATCACATATCTCACTAACCAACATAACGTAAGTGTTTACACCGAACACACTTAACACACATTTATATAATCTGACTGACAGTCACAATCCCATTATAATACTTCACCCCGTCTTCCTCCAGCTGCAAGTTCACCTTCCCCAACTCCAAATGAGACTGATTTGAATGCCCACAACTCGGGTCTTATATACCAAACAATGATGGTGTAGGAACGAATCAGGAGGCGAGTGATGGTGCGCGCCCCTATCATAGCTCCTCGAGTTGCATAGCAGGTGCCTGGTCCAATCACAGCTCCCGGCGTCGATCATACGTCATAGCATCGTGGCATCGAGGTAGTTTGCAGAGTCCCCTATGACGCACGCAGGTGTGAAGGCTTGTTTGCAGGTATGCGGGCGAGGTAGTTTCCCCACTCGCTTCACCGTTTGGGTAGTTCGGCTCCTTCAACTCTAATTCTAACTCTTAAATTAACATACAGGGCTCCGTATGTCAGAATTGATATTCAGTAATTATGGTTATCATGTTAAGCAGCAGCCCCAGTATGGCTGCCACAATATTGACATTCAGTAATAATAGTTATCATGTTAAGTGGCAGCCCCAGTATGGCTGCCACAATATTGACATTCAGTAATAATGGTTATCATGATAAGTGGCAGCCCCAGTATGGCTGCCACAATATTGACATTCAGAAATATTAGTTATCATGTTAAGTGGCAGCCCCAGTATGGCTGCCACAACATTGACATTCAGAAATATTGGTTATCATGTTAAGTGGCAGCCCCAGTATGGCTGCCACAATATTGACATTCAGAAATATTGGTTATCATGTTAAGTGGCAGCCCCAGTATGGCTGCCACAATATTGACATTCAGTAATTATGGTTATCATGTTAAGCAGCAGTCCCAGTATGGCTGCCACAATATTGACATTCAGTAATAATGGTTGTCATGTTAAGTGGCAGCCCCAGTATGGCTGCCACAATATTGACATTCAGTAATAATGGTTATCATGTTAAGTGGCAGCCCCAGTATGGCTGCCACAATATTGACATTAAGTAATAATAATTATCATGTTAAGTGGCAGCACTAGTATGGCTGCCACAATATTGACATTCAGTAATAATGGTTATCATGTTAAGTGGCATCCCCAGTATGACTGCCACAATATTGACATACAGAAATTTTGGGTATCATGTTAAGTGACAGCCCCAGTATGGCTGCCACAATATTGACATTCAGTAATAATGGTTATCATGTTGAGTGGCAGCCCCAGTATGGCTGCCACAATATTGACATTCAGTAATAATGGTTATCATGTTAAGCGGCAGCCCCAGTATGGCTGCCACAATATTGACATTCAGAAATAATGGTTATCATGTTACGTGGCAGCCCCAGTATGGCTGCCACAATATTGACATTCAGTAATAATGGTTATCATGTTAAGTGGCAGCCCCAGTATGGCTGCCACAATATTGACATTTAGAAATAATAATTATCATGTTAAGTGGTAGCACCAGTATGGCTGCCACAATATTGACATACAGTAATAATGGTTATCATGTTAAGTGGCAGCCCCAGTATAGCTGCCACAATATTGACATTCAGTAATAATAATTATCATGTTAAGTGGCAGCCCCAGTATGGCTGCCACAATATTGACATTCAGTAATAATAATTATCATGTTAAGTGGCAGCCCCAGTATGGCCGCCACAATATTGACATTCAGTAATAATGGTTATCATGTTAAGTGGCATCCCCAGTATGGCTGCCACAATATTGACATTCAGTAATAATGGTTATCATGTTAAGTGGCAGCCCCAGTATGGCTGCCACAATATTGACATTCAGTAATAATGGTTATCATGTTAAGTGGCAGCCCCAGTATAGCTGCCACAATATTGACATTCAGAAATAATAATTATCATGTTAAGTGGCAGCACCAGTATGGCTGCCACAATATTGACATTCAGTAATAATGGTTAGCATGTTAAGTGGCAGCCCCAGTATGCCTGCCACAATATTGACATTCAGTAATAATGGTTATCATGTTCAGTGGCAACCCCAGTATGGCTGCCACAATATTGACATTCAGTAATAATAATTATCATGTTAAGTGGCAGCCCCAGTATGGCTACCACAATATTGACATTCAGTAATAATAATTATCATGTTAAGTGGCAGCACCAGTATGGCTGCCACAATATTGACATTCAGTGATAATGGTTATCATGTTAAGTGGCAGCCCCAGTATGACTGCCACAATATTGACATTCAGTAATAATGGTTATCATGTTAAGTGGCAGCCCCTGTATGGCTGCCACATTATTGACATTCAGAAATATTGGTTATCATGTTAAGTGGCAGCCCCAGTATGGCTGCCACAATATTGGCATTCAGTAATAATGGTTATCATGTTAAGTGGCAGCCCCAGTATGGCTGCCACAATATTGACATTCAGTAATTATGGTTATCATTTTAAGTGGCAGCCCCAGTATGGTTGCCACAATATTGACATTCAGTAATAATGGTTATCATGTTAAGTGGCAGCCCCAGTATGGCTGCCACAATATTGACATTCAGGAATAATGGTTATCATGTTAAGTGGCAGCCCCAGTATGGCTGCCACAATATTGACATTCAGTAATAATGGTTATCATGTTAAGTGGCAGCCCCAGTATGGCTGCCACAATATTGACATTCAGTAATAATGGTTATCATGTTAAGTGGCAGCACCAGTATGGCTGCCACAATATTGACATTCAGTAATAATAATTATCATGTTAAGTGGCAGCCCCAGTATGGCTGCCACAATATTGATATTCAGTAATAATAATTATCATGTTAAGTGGCAGCACCAGTATGGCTGCCACAATATTGACATTCAGTAATAATGGTTATCATGTTAAGTGGCAGCCCCAGTATGGCTGCCACAATATTGACATTCAGTAATAATGGTTATCATGTTAAATAATGGTTATCATGTTAAGTGGCAGCCCCAGTATGGCTGCCACAATATTGACATTCAGTAATAATGGTTATCATGTTAAGTGGCAGCCCCAGTATGGCTGCCACAATATTGACATTCAGAAATATTGTATATCATGTTAAGTGGCAGCCCCAGTATGGCTGCCACAATATTGACATTCAGTAATAATAATTATCATGTTAAGTGGCAGCACTAGTATGGCTGCCGCAATATTGACAGTCAGTAATAATGGTTATCATGTTAAGTGGCAGCCCCATTATGGCTGCCACAATATTGACATTTAGTACAAATGGTTATCATGTTAAGTGGCAGCCCTAGTATGGCTGCCACAATATTGACATTCAGTAATAATGGTTATCATGTTAAGTGGCAGCACTAGTATGGCTGCCACAATATTGACATTCAGTAATTACGGTTATCATGTTAAGTGGCAGCACCAGTATGGCTGCCACAATATTGACATTCAGTAATAATAATTATCATGTTAAGTGGCAGCCCCAGTATGGCTGCCACAATATTGACATTTAGTAATAATGGTTATCATGTTATGTGGCAGCCCCAGTATGGCTGCCACAATATTGATATTCAGTAATAATAATTATCATGTTAAGTGGCAGCACCAGTATGGCTGCCACAATATTGACATTCAGTAATAATGGTTATCATGTTAAGTGGCAGCCCCAGTATGGCTGCCACAATATTGACATTCAGTAATAATGGTTATCATGTTAAATAATGGTTATCATGTTAAGTGGCAGCCCCAGTATGGCTGCCACAATATTGACATTCAGTAATAATGGTTATCATGTTAAGTGGCAGCCCCAGTATGGCTGCCACAATATTGACATTCAGAAATATTGTTTATCATGTTAAGTGGCAGCCCCAGTATGGCTGCCACAATATTGACATTCAGTAATAATAATTATCATGTTAAGTGGCAGCACTAGTATGGCTGCCGCAATATTGACAGTCAGTAATAATGGTTATCATGTTAAGTGGCAGCCCCAGTATGGCTGCCACAATATTGACATTTAGTAAAAATGGTTATCATGTTAAGTGGCAGCCCTAGTATGGCTGCCACAATATTGACATTCAGTAATAATAATTATCATGTTAAGTGGCAGCACCAGTATGGCTGCCACAATATTGGCATTCAGAAATATTTTTTATCATGTTAAGTGGCAGCCCCGGTATGGCTGCCACAATATTGACATTCAGAAATATTGGTTATCATGTTAAGTGGCAGCCCCAGTATGGCTGCCACAATATTGACATTCAGTAATAATGGTTATCATGTTAAGCAGCAGCCCCAGTATGGCTGCCACAATATTGACATTCAGTAATAATGGTTATCATGATAAGTGGCAGCCCCAGTATGGCTGCCACAATATTGACATTCAGAAATATTAGTTATCATGTTAAGTGGCAGCCCCAGTATGGCTGCCACAATATTGACATTCAGAAATATTGGTTATCATGTTAAGTGGCAGCCCCAGTATGGCTGCCACAATATTGACATTCAGAAATATTGTTATCATGTTAAGTGGCAGCCCCAGTATGGCTGCCACAATATTGACATTCAGTAATAATGGTTATCATGTTAAGTGGCAGCCCCAGTATGGCTGCCACAATATTGACATTCAGTAATAATAATTATCATATTAAGTAGCAGCACCAGTATAGCTGCCACAATATTGACATTCAGTAATAATGGTTATCATGTTAAATGGCAGCCAGAGTATGGCTGCCACAATGTTGACATTCAGTAATAATGGTTGTCATGTTAAGTGGCAGCCCCAGTATGGCTGCCACAATATTGACATTTAGTAATAATAATTATCATGTTAAGTGGCAGCACCAGTATGGCTGCCACAATATTGACATTCAGTAAAAATGGTTATCATGTTAAGTGGCAGCCCCAGTATGACTGCCACAATATTGACATTCAGTAATAATATTTAGCATGTTAAGTGGCAGCCCCAGCATGGCTGCCACAATATTAACATTCAGTAATAATGGATATCATGTTAAGTGGCAGCCCCAGTATGGCTGCCACAATATTGACATTCAGTAATAATGGTTATCATGTTAAGTGGCAGCCCCAGTATGACTGCCACAATATTGACATTCAGTAATAATAGTTATCATGTTAAGTGGCAGCCCCAGCATGGCTGCCACAATATTAACATTCAGTAATAATGGATATCATGTTAAGTGGCAGCCCCAGTATGGCTGCCACAATATTGACATTCAGTAATAATAATTATCATGTTAAGTGGCAGCCCCTGTATGGCTGCCACATTATTGACATTCAGAAATATTGGTTATCATGTTAAGTGGCAGCCCCAGTATGGCTGCCACAATATTGACATTCGGTAATAATGGTTATCATGTTAAGCGGCAGCCCCAGTATGGCTGCCACAATATTGACATTCAGTAATAATGGTTATCATGTTCCGTGGCAGCCCCAGTATGGCTGCCACAATATTGATATTCAGTAATAATGGTTATCATGTTAAGTGGCAGCCCCAGTATGGCTGCCACAATATTGACATTTTGTAATAATAATTATCATGTTAAGTGGCAGCACCAGTATGGCTGCCACAATATTGACATACAGTAATAATGGTTATCATGTTAAGTGGCAGCCCCAGTATGGCTGCCACAATATTGACATTCAGTAATAATGGTTATCATGTTCAGTGGCAACCCCAGTATGGCTGCCACAATATTGACATTCAGTAATAATAATTATCATGTTAAGTGGCAACCCCAGTATGGCTGCCACGATATTGACATTCAGAAATAATAATTATCATGTTAAGTGGCAGCACCAGTATGGCTGCCACAATATTGACATTCAGTAATAATGGTTATCATGTTAAGTGGCAGCCCCAGTATGGCTGCCACAATATTGACATTCAGTAATAATAATTATCATGTTAAGTGGCAGCCCCTGTATGGCTGCCACATTATTGACATTCAGAAATATTGGTTATCATGTTTAGTGGCAGCCCCAGTATGGCTGCCACAATATTGACATTCAGAAATAATGGTTATCATGTTAAGTGGCAGCCCCAGTATGGCTGCCACAATATTGAAATGCAGTAATAATGGTTATCATGTTAGGTGGCAGCCCCAGTATGGCTGCCACAATATTGACATTCAGTAATAATAATTTTCATGTTAACCCTTTCACACACATACGATGCAGAGGTTGCCAGATTAGCAATAAGAAATAGAGTGCTCTCACTCTTAAAATTACCTCTCCAAAAGTAGTTTTCTGCCCACAGCTAACTCAAAGACAACTGCAGAGGTTGAAGTAACTAAACTAAAGGTTTCTAAATACCCCTGATGGTAACAAATGCTTTAAAGTATCCCTAATAGGCTCAAAATCGCGTCATATGTCGGAGAGGGTTAAGTGGCAGCCCCAGTATGGCTGCCACAATATTGACATTCAGTAATAATGGTTATCATGTTAAGTGGCAGCCCCAGTATGGCTACCACAATATTGACATTCAGTATTAATAATTATCATGTTAAGTGGCAGCACCAGTATGGCTGCCACAATATTGACATTCAGTAATAATGGTTATCATGTTAAGTGGCAGCTCCAGTATGGCTGCCACAATATTGACATTCAGTAATTATGGTTATCATGTTCAGTGGCAACCCCAGTATGGCTGCCACAATATTGACATTCAGTAATAATAGTTATCATGTTAAGTGGCAGCCCCAGTATGGCTGCCACAATATTGACATTCAGTAATAATGGATATCATGATAAGTGGCAGCCCCAGTATGGCTGCCACAATATTGACATTCAGAAATATTAGTTATCATGTTAAGTGGCAGCCCCAGTATGGCTGCAACAATATTGACATTCAGAAATATTGGTTATCATGTTAAGTGGCAGCCCCAGTATGGCTGCCACAATATTGACATTCAGAAATATTGGTTATCATGTTAAGTGGCAGCCCCAGTATGGCTGCCACAATATTGACATTCAGTAATTATGGTTATCATGTTAAGCAGCAGTCCCAGTATGGCTGCCACAATATTGACATTCAGTAATAATGGTTGTCATGTTAAGTGGCAGCCCCAGTATGGCTGCCACAATATTGACATTCAGTAATAATGGTTATCATGTTAAGTGGCAGCCCCAGTATGGCTGCCACAATATTGACATTAAGTAATAATAATTATCATGTTAGGTGGCAGCCCCAGTATGGCTGCCACAATATTTACATTCAGTAATAATAATGTTCATGTTAAGTGGCAGCCCCAGTATGGCTGCCACAATATTGACATTAAGTAATAATGGTTATCATGTTAAGTGGCAGCCCCAGTATGGCTGCCACAATATTGACATTCAGTAATAATGGTTATCATGTTAAGTGGCAGCCCCAGTATGGATGCCACAATATTAACATTCAGTAATAATGGTTATCATGTTAAGTGGCAGCCCCAGTATAGCTGCCACAATATTGACATTCAGAAATAATAATTATCATGTTAAGTGGCAGCACCAGTATGGCTGCCACAATATTGACATTCAGTAATAATGGTTATCATGTTAAGTGGCAGCCCCAGTATGCCTGCCACAATATTGACATTCAGTAATAATGGTTATCATGTTCAGTGGCAACCCCAGTATGGCTGCCACAATATTGACATTCAGTAATAATAATTATCATGTTAAGTGGCAGCCCCAGTATGGCTGCCACAATATTGACATTCAGTAATAATAATTATCATGTTAAGTGGCAGCACCAGTATGGCTGCCACAATATTGACATTCAGTAATAATGGTTATCATGTTAAGTGGCAGCCCCAGTATGACTGCCACAATATTGACATTCAGTAATAATGGTTATCATGTTTAGTGGCAGCCCCAGCATGGCTGCCACAATATTGACATTCAGTAATAATGGATATCATGTTAAGTGGCAGCCCCTGTATGGCTGCCACATTATTGACATTCAGAAATATTGGTTATCATGTTACGTGGCAGCCCCAGTATGGCTGCCACAATATTGGCATTCAGAAATAATGGTTATCATGTTAAGTGGCAGCCCCAGTATGACTGCCACAATATTGACATTCAGTAACAATGGTTATCATGTTTAGTGGCAGCCCCAGCATGGCTGCCACAATATTGACATTCAGTAATAATGGTTATCATGTTAAGTGGCAGCCCCAGTATGGTTGCCACAATATTGACATTCAGTAATAATGGTTATCATGTTAAGTGGCAGCCCCAGTATGGCTGCCACAATATTGACATTCAGGAATAATGGTTATCATGTTAAGTGGCAGCCCCAGTATGGCTGCCACAATATTGACATTCAGTAATAATGGTTATCATGTTAAGTGGCAGCACCAGTATGGCTGCCACAATATTGACATTCAGTAATAATAATTATCATGTTAAGTGGCAGCCCCAGTATGGCTGCCACAATATTGATATTCAGTAATAATAATTATCATGTTAAGTGGCAGCACCAGTATGGCTGCCACAATATTGACATTCAGTAATAATGGTTATCATGTTAAGTGGCAGCCCCAGTATGGCTGCCACAATATTGACATTCAGTAATAATGGTTATCATGTTAAGTGGCAGCCCCAGTATGGCTGCCACAATATTGACATTCAGTAATAATGGTTATCATGTTAAGTGGCAGCCCCAGTATGGCTGCCACAATATTGACATTCAGAAATATTGTATATCATGTTAAGTGGCAGCCCCAGTATGGCTGCCACAATATTGACATTCAGTAATAATAATTATCATGTTAAGTGGCAGCACTAGTATGGCTGCCGCAATATTGACAGTCAGTAATAATGGTTATCATGTTAAGTGGCAGCCCCAGTATGGCTGCCACAATATTGACATTTAGTACAAATGGTTATCATGTTAAGTGGCAGCCCTAGTATGGCTGCCACAATATTGACATTCAGTAATAATAATTATCATGTTAAGTGGCAGCACCAGTATGGCTGCCACAATATTGGCATTCATAAATATGTGTTATCATGTTAAGTGGCAGCCCCGGTATGGCTGCCACAAAATTGACATTCAGAAATATTGGTTATCATATTAAGTGGCAGCCCCACTATGGCTGCCACAATATTGATATTCAGTAATTATGGTTATCATGTTAAGCAGCAGCCCCAGTATGGCTGCCACAATATTGACATTCAGTAATAATAGTTATCATGTTAAGTGGCAGCCCCAGTATGGCTGCCACAATATTGACATTCAGTAATAATGGTTATCATGATAAGTGGCAGCCCCAGTATGGCTGCCACAATATTGACATTCAGAAATATTAGTTATCATGTTAAGTGGCAGCCCCAGTATGGCTGCCACAACATTGACATTCAGAAATATTGGTTATCATGTTAAGTGGCAGCCCCAGTATGGCTGCCACAATATTGACATTCAGAAATATTGGTTATCATGTTAAGTGGCAGCCCCAGTATGGCTGCCACAATATTGACATTCAGTAATTATGGTTATCATGTTAAGTGGCAGCCCCAGTATGGCTGCCACAATATTGACATTCAGTAATAATGGTTATCATGTTAAGTGGCAGCCCCAGTATGGCTGCTACAATATTGACATTAAGTAATAATAATTATCATGTTAAGTGGCAGCACTAGTATGGCTGCCACAATATTGACATTCAGTAATAATGGTTATCATGTTAAGTGGCATCCCCAGTATGACTGCCACAATATTGACATACAGAAATTTTGGGTATCATGTTAAGTGACAGCCCCAGTATGGCTGCCACAATATTGACATTCAGTAATAATGGTTATCATGTTGAGTGGCAGCCCCAGTATGGCTGCCACAATATTGACATTCAGTAATAATGGTTATCATGTTAAGCGGCAGCCCCAGTATGGCTGCCACAATATTGACAGTCAGAAATAATGGTTATCATGTTACGTGGCAGCCCCAGTATGTCTGCCACAATATTGACATTCAGTAATAATGGTTATCATGTTAAGTGGCAGCCCCAGTATGGCTGCCACAATATTGACATTTAGTAATAATAATTATCATGTTAAGTGGTAGCACCAGTATGGCTGCCACAATATTGACATACAGTAATAATGGTTATCATGTTAAGTGGCAGCCCCAGTATAGCTGCCACAATATTGACATTCAGTAATAATAATTATCATGTTAAGTGGCAGCCCCAGTATGGCTGCCACAATATTGACATTCAGTAATAATAATTATCATGTTAAGTGGCAGCCCCAGTATGGCCGCCACAATATTGACATTCAGTAATAATGGTTATCATGTTAAGTGGCAGCCCCAGTATGGCTGCCACAATATTGACATTCAGTAATAATGGTTATCATGTTAAGTGGCAGCCCCAGTATGGCTGCCACAATATTGACATTCAGTAATAATGGTTATCATGTTAAGTGGCAGCCCCAGTATAGCTGCCACAATATTGACATTCAGAAATAATAATTATCATGTTAAGTGGCAGCACCAGTATGGCTGCCACAATATTGACATTCAGTAATAATGGTTATCATGTTAAGTGGCAGCCCCAGTATGCCTGCCACAATATTGACATTCAGTAATAATGGTTATCATGTTCAGTGGCAACCCCAGTATGGCTGCCACAATATTGACATTCAGTAATAATAATTATCATGTTAAGTGGCAGCCCCAGTATGGCTACCACAATATTGACATTCAGTAATAATAATTATCATGTTAAGTGGCAGCACCAGTATGGCTGCCACAATATTGACATTCAGTGATAATGGTTATCATGTTAAGTGGCAGCCCCAGTATGACTGCCACAATATTGACATTCAGTAATAATGGTTATCATGTTAAGTGGCAGCCCCAGCATGGCTGCCACAATATTGACATTCAGTAATAATGGATATCATGTTAAGTGGCAGCCCCTGTATGGCTGCCACATTATTGACATTCAGAAATATTGGTTATCATGTTAAGTGGCAGCCCCAGTATGGCTGCCACAATATTGGCATTCAGTAATAATGGTTATCATGTTAAGTGGCAGCCCCAGTATGGCTGCCACAATATTGACATTCAGTAATTATGGTTATCATTTTAAGTGGCAGCCCCAGTATGGTTGCCACAATATTGACATTCAGTAATAATGGTTATCATGTTAAGTGGCAGCCCCAGTATGGCTGCCACAATATTGACATTCAGGAATAATGGTTATCATGTTAAGTGGCAGCCCCAGTATGGCTGCCACAATATTGACATTCAGTAATAATGGTTATCATGTTAAGTGGCAGCCCCAGTATGGCTGCCACAATATTGACATTCAGTAATAATGGTTATCATGTTAAGTGGCAGCACCAGTATGGCTGCCACAATATTGACATTCAGTAATAATAATTATCATGTTAAGTGGCAGCCCCAGTATGGCTGCCACAATATTGATATTCAGTAATAATAATTATCATGTTAAGTGGCAGCACCAGTATGGCTGCCACAATATTGACATTCAGTAATAATGGTTATCATGTTAAGTGGCAGCCCCAGTATGGCTGCCACAATATTGACATTCAGTAATAATGGTTATCATGTTAAATAATGGTTATCATGTTAAGTGGCAGCCCCAGTATGGCTGCCACAATATTGACATTCAGTAATAATGGTTATCATGTTAAGTGGCAGCCCCAGTATGGCTGCCACAATATTGACATTCAGAAATATTGTATATCATGTTAAGTGGCAGCCCCAGTATGGCTGCCACAATATTGACATTCAGTAATAATAATTATCATGTTAAGTGGCAGCACTAGTATGGCTGCCGCAATATTGACAGTCAGTAATAATGGTTATCATGTTAAGTGGCAGCCCCATTATGGCTGCCACAATATTGACATTTAGTACAAATGGTTATCATGTTAAGTGGCAGCCCTAGTATGGCTGCCACAATATTGACATTCAGTAATAATAATTATCATGTTAAGTGGCAGCACCAGTATGGCTGCCACAATATTGGCATTCATAAATATTTGTTATCATGTTAAGTGGCAGCCCCGGTATGGCTGCCACAATATTGACATTCAGAAATATTGGTTATCATGTTAAGTGGCAGCCCCAGTATGGCTGCCACAATATTGATATTCAGTAATTATGGTTATCATGTTAAGCAGCAGCCCCAGTATGGCTGCCACAATATTGACATTCAGTAATAATAGTTATCATGTTAAGTGGCAGCCCCAGTATGGCTGCCACAATATTGACATTCAGTAATAATGGTTATCATGATAAGCGGCAGCCCCAGTATGGCTGCCACAATATTGACATTCAGAAATATTAGTTATCATGTTAAGTGGCAGCCCCAGTATGGCTGCCACAATATTGACATTCAGAAATATTGGTTATCATGTTAAGTGGCAGCCCCAGTATGGCTGCCACAATATTGACATTCAGAAATATTGGTTATCATGTTAAGTGGCAGCCCCAGTATGGCTGCCACAATATTGACATTCAGTAATTATGGTTATCATGTTAAGCAGCAGTCCCAGTATGGCTGCCACAATATTGACATTCAGTAATAATGGTTGTCATGTTAAGTGGCAGCCCCAGTATGGCTGCCACAATATTGACATTCAGTAATAATGGTTATCATGTTAAGTGGCAGCCCCAGTATGGCTGCCACAATATTGACATTAAGTAATAATAATTATCATGTTAAGTGGCAGCACTAGTATGGCTGCCACAATATTGACATTCAGTAATAATGGTTATCATGTTAAGTGGCAGCCCCAGTATGACTGCCACAATATTGACATTCAGAAATTTTGGTTATCATGTTAAGTGACAGCCCCAGTATGGCTGCCACAATATTGACATTCAGTAATAATGGTTATCATGTTGAGTGGCAGCCCCAGTATGGCTGCCACAATATTGACATTCAGTAATAATGGTTATCATGTTAAGCAGCAGCCCCAGTATGGCTGCCACAATATTGACATTCAGTAACAATGGTTATCATGTTACGTGGCAGCCCCAGTATGGCTGCCACAATATTGACATTCAGTAATAATGGTTATCATGTTAAGTGGCAGCCCCAGTATGGCTGCCACAATATTGACATTTAGTAATAATAATTATCATGTTAAGTGGTAGCACCAGTATGGCTGCCACAATATTGACATACAGTAATAATGGTTATCATGTTAAGTGGCAGCCCCAGTATGGCTGCCACAATATTGACATTCAGTAATAATAATTATCATGTTAAGTGGCAGCCCCTGTATGGCTGCCACATTATTGACATTCAGTAATAATGGTTATCATGTTAAGTGGCAGCCCCAGTATGACTGCCACAATATTGACATTCAGTAATAATGGTTATCATGTTAAGTGGCAGCCCCAGCATGGCTGCCACAATATTGACATTCAGTAATAATGGATATCATGTTAAGTGGCAGCCCCAGTATGGCTGCCACAATATTGACATTCAGTAATAATAATTATCATGTTAAGTGGCAGCCCCTGTATGGCTGCCACATTATTGACATTCAGAAATATTGGTTATCATGTTAAGTGCAGCCCCAGTATGGCTGCCACAATATTGACATTCAGTAATAATAATTATCATGTTAAGTGGCAGCCCCTGTATGGCTGCCACATTATTGACATTCAGAAATATTGGTTATCATGTTAAGTGGCAGCCCCAGTATGGCTGCCACAATATTGACATTCAGTAATAATCGTTATCATGTTAAGCGGCAGCCCCAGTATGGCTGCCACAATATTGACATTCAGTAATAATGGATATCATGTTACGTGGCAGCCCCAGTATTGGGCTGCCACAATATTGACATTCAGTAATAATAATTATCATGTTAAGTGGCAGCCCCAGTATGGCCGCCACAATATGACATTCAGTAATAATGGTTATCATGTTAAGTGGCAGCCCCAGTATGGCTGCCACAATATTGACATTCAGTAATAATGGTTATCATGCTAAGTGGCAGCCCCAGTATGGCTGCCACAATATTGAAATTCAGTAATAATGGTTATCATGTTAGGTGGCAGCCCCAGTATGGCTGCCACAATATTTACATTCAGTAATAATAATGTTCATGTTAAGTGGCAGCCCCAGTATGGCTGCCACAATATTGACATTCAGTAATAATGGTTATCATGTTAAGTGGCAGCACCAGTATGGCTGCCACAATATTGACATTCAGTAATAATAATTATCATGTAAGTGGCAGCCCCAGTATGGCTGCCACAATATTGATATTCAGTAATAATAATTATCATGTTAAGTGGCAGCACCAGTATGGCTGCCACAATATTGACATTCAGTAATAATGGTTATCATGTTAAGTGGCAGCCCCAGTATGGCTGCCACAATATTGACATTCAGTAATAATGGTTATCATGTTAAATAATGGTTATCATGTTAAGTGGCAGCCCCAGTATGGCTGCCACAATATTGACATTCAGTAATAATGGTTATCATGTTAAGTGGCAGCCCCAGTATGGCTGCCACAATATTGACATTCAGAAATATTGTATATCATGTTTAGTGGCAGCCCCAGTATGGCTGCCACAATATTGACATTCAGTAATAATAATTATCATGTTAAGTGGCAGCACTAGTATGGCTGCCGCAATATTGACAGTCAGTAATAATGGTTATCATGTTAAGTGGCAGCCCCATTATGGCTGCCACAATATTGACATTTAGTACAAATGGTTATCATGTTAAGTGGCAGCCCTAGTATGGCTGCCACAATATTGACATTCAGTAATAATAATTATCATGTTAAGTGGCAGCACCAGTATGGCTGCCACAATATTGGCATTCATAAATATTTGTTATCATGTTAAGTGGCAGCCCCGGTATGGCTGCCACAATATTGACATTCAGAAATATTGGTTATCATGTTAAGTGGCAGCCCCAAGTATGGCTGCCACAATATTGATATTCAGTAATTATGGTTATCATGTTAAGCAGCAGCCCCAGTATGGCTGCCACAATATTGACATTCAGTAATTATAGTTATCATGTTAAGTGGCAGCCCCAGTATGGCTGCCACAATATTGACATTCAGTAATAATGGTTATCATGATAAGTGGCAGCCCCAGTATGGCTGCCACAATATTGACATTCAGAAATATTAGTTATCATGTTAAGTGGCAGCCCCAGTATGGCAGCCACAATATTGACATTCAGAAATATTGGTTTTCATGTTAAGTGGCAGCCCCAGTATGGCTGCCACAATATTGACATTCAGAAATATTGGTTATCATGTTAAGTGGCAGCCCCAGTATGGCTGCCACAATATTGACATTCAGTAATTATGGTTATCATGTTAAGCAGCAGTCCCAGTATGGCTGCCACAATATTGACATTCAGTAATAATGGTTGTCATGTTAAGTGGCAGCCCCAGTATGGCTGCCACAATATTGACATTCAGTAATAATGGTTATCATGTTAAGTGGCAGCCCCAGTATGGCTGCCACAATATTGACATTAAGTAATAATAATTATCATGTTAAGTGGCAGCACTAGTATGGCTGCCACAATATTGACATTCAGTAATAATGGTTATCATGTTAAGTGGCAGCCCCAGTATGACTGCCACAATATTGACATTCAGAAATTTTGGTTATCATGTTAAGTGACAGCCCCAGTATGGCTGCCACAATATTGACATTCAGTAATAATGGTTATCATGTTGAGTGGCAGCCCCAGTATGGCTGCCACAATATTGACATTCAGTAATAATGGTTATCATGTTAAGCAGCAGCCCCAGTATGGCTGCCACAATATTGACATTCAGTAATAATGGTTATCATGTTACGTGGCAGCCCCAGTATGGCTGCCACAATATTGACATTCAGTAATAATGGTTATCATGTTAACCCTTTCACGCATTTATGACGCAGAGGTTGCCAGATTAGCAATAAGAAATAGAGTTCTCTCACTCTTATAATTACCTCTCCAAAATTAGTTTTCTGCCCACAGGTAACTCAAAGACGACTGCAGACGTTGAAATAACTAAACTAAAGGTTTATAAATACCCTGATGGTAACAAAGGCTTTAAAGTATCCCCAATAGGCTCAAAATCGCGTCATATGCGTGAGAGAGTTAAGTGGCAGCCCCAGTATGGCTGCCACAATATTGACATTTAGTAATAATAATTATCATGTTAAGTGGTAGCACCAGTATGGCTGCCACAATATTGACATACAGTAATAATGGTTATCATGTTAAGTGGCAGCCCCAGTATGGCTGCCACAATATTGACATTCAGTAATAATAATTATCATGTTAAGTGGCAGCACCTGTATGGCTGCCACATTATTGACATTCAGTAATAATGGTTATCATGTTAAGTGGCAGCCCCAGTATGACTGCCACAATATTGACATTCAGTAATAATGGTTATCATGTTAAGTGGCAGCCCCAGCATGGCTGCCACAATATTGACATTCAGTAATAATAGATATCATGTTAAGTGGCAGCCCCAGTATGGCTGCCACAATATTGACATTCAGTAATAATAATTATCATGTTAAGTGGCAGCCCCTGTATGGCTGCCACATTATTGACATTCAGAAATATTGGTTATCATGTTAAGTGCAGCCCCAGTATGGCTGCCACAATATTGACATTCAGTAATAATAATTATCATGTTAAGTGGCAGCCCCTGTATGGCTGCCACATTATTGACATTCAGAAATATTGGTTATCATGTTAAGTGGCAGCCCCAGTATGGCTGCCACAATATTGACATTCAGTAATAATCGTTATCATGTTAAGCGGCAGCCCCAGTATGGCTGCCACAATATTGACATTCAGTAATAATGGATATCATGTTACGTGGCAGCCCCAGTATGGCTGCCACAATATTGATATTCAGTAATAATGGTTATCATGTTAAGTGGCAGCCCCAGTATGGCTGCCACAATATTGACATTCAGTAATAATAATTATCATGTTAAGTGGCAGCCCCAGTATGGCCGCCACAATATTGACATTCAGTAATAATGGTTATCATGTTAAGTGGCAGCCCCAGTATGGCTGCCACAATATTGACATTCAGTAATAATGGTTATCATGCTAAGTGGCAGCCCCAGTATGGCTGCCACAATATTGAAATTCAGTAATAATGGTTATCATGTTAGGTGGCAGCCCCAGTATGGCTGCCACAATATTTACATTCAGTAATAATAATGTTCATGTTAAGTGGCAGCCCCAGTATGGCTGCCACAATATTGACATTCAGTAATAATGGTTATCATGTTAAGTGGCAGCACCAGTATGGCTGCCACAATATTGACATTCAGTAATAATAATTATCATGTTAAGTGGCAGCCCCAGTATGGCTGCCACAATATTGATATTCAGTAATAATAATTATCATGTTAAGTGGCAGCACCAGTATGGCTGCCACAATATTGACATTCAGTAATAATGGTTATCATGTTAAGTGGCAGCCCCAGTATGGCTGCCACAATATTGACATTCAGTAATAATGGTTATCATGTTAAATAATGGTTATCATGTTAAGTGGCAGCCCCAGTATGGCTGCCACAATATTGACATTCAGTAATAATGGTTATCATGTTAAGTGGCAGCCCCAGTATGGCTGCCACAATATTGACATTCAGAAATATTGTATATCATGTTAAGTGGCAGCCCCAGTATGGCTGCCACAATATTGACATTCAGTAATAATAATTATCATGTTAAGTGGCAGCACTAGTATGGCTGCCGCAATATTGACAGTCAGTAATAATGGTTATCATGTTAAGTGGCAGCCCCATTATGGCTGCCACAATATTGACATTTAGTACAAATGGTTATCATGTTAAGTGGCAGCCCTAGTATGGCTGCCACAATATTGACATTCAGTAATAATAATTATCATGTTAAGTGGCAGCACCAGTATGGCTGCCACAATATTGGCATTCATAAATATTTGTTATCATGTTAAGTGGCAGCCCCGGTATGGCTGCCACAATATTGACATTCAGAAATATTAGTTATCATGTTAAGCAGCAGCCCCAGTATGGCTGCCACAATATTGACATTCAGTAATAATAGTTATCATGTTAAGTGGCAGCCCCAGTATGGCTGCCACAATATTGACATTCAGTAATAATGGTTATCATGATAAGTGGCAGCCCCAGTATGGCTGCCACAATATTGACATTCAGAAATATTAGTTATCATGTTAAGTGGCAGCCCCAGTATGGCTGCCACAATATTGACATTCAGAAATATTGGTTATCATGTTAAGTGGCAGCCCCAGTATGGCTGCCACAATATTGACATTCAGAAATATTGGTTATCATGTTAAGTGGCAGCCCCAGTATGGCTGCCACAATATTGACATTCAGTAATTATGGTTATCATGTTAAGCAGCAGTCCCAGTATGGCTGCCACAATATTGACATTCAGTAATAATGGTTGTCATGTTAAGTGGCAGCCCCAGTATGACTGCCACAATATTGACATTCAGTAATAATAGTTAGCATGTTAAGTGGCAGCCCCAGCATGGCTGCCACAATATTAACATTCAGTAATAATGGATATCATGTTAAGTGGCAGCCCCAGTATGGCTGCCACAATATTGACATTCAGTAATAATGGTTATCATGTTAAGTGGCAGCCCCAGTATGACTGCCACAATATTGACATTCAGTAATAATAGTTATCATGTTAAGTGGCAGCCCCAGCATGGCTGCCACAATATTAACATTCAGTAATAATGGATATCATGTTAAGTGGCAGCCCCAGTATGGCTGCCACAATATTGACATTCAGTAATAATAATTATCATGTTAAGTGGCAGCCCCTGTATGGCTGCCACATTATTGACATTCAGAAATATTGGTTATCATGTTAAGTGGCAGCCCCAGTATGGCTGCCACAATATTGACATTCAGTAATAATGGTTATCATGTTAAGCGGCAGCCCCAGTATGGCTGCCACAATATTGACATTCAGTAATAATGGTTATCATGTTCCGTGGCAGCCCCAGTATGGCTGCCACAATATTGATATTCAGTAATAATGGTTATCATGTTAAGTGGCAGCCCCAGTATGGCTGCCACAATATTGACATTTTGTAATAATAATTATCATGTTAAGTTGCAGCACCAGTATGGCTGCCACAATATTGACATACAGTAATAATGGTTATCATGTTAAGTGGCAGCCCCAGTATGGCCGCCACAATATTGACATTTCAGTAATAATGGTTATCATGTTAAGTGGCAGCCCCAGTATGGCTGCCACAATATTGACATTCAGTAATAATGGTTATCATGCTAAGTGGCAGCCCCAGTATGGCTGCCACAATATTGAAATTCAGTAATAATAGTTATCATGTTAGGTGGCAGCCCCAGTATGGCTGCCACAATATTTACATTCAGTAATAATAATGTTCATGTTAAGTGGCAGCCCCAGTATGGCTGCCACAATATTGACATTCAGTAATAATGGTTATCATGTTAAGTGGCAGCCCCAGTATGGCTGCCACAATATTGACATTCAGTAATAATGGTTATCATGTTAAGTGGCAGCCCCAGTATGGCTGCCACAATATTGACATTCAGTAATAATGGTTATCATGTTAAGTGGCAGCCCCAGTATAGCTGCCACAATATTGACATTCAGAAATAATAATTATCATGTTAAGTGGCAACACCAGTATGGCTGCCACAATATTGACATTCAGTAATAATGGTTATCATGCTAAGTGGCAGCCCCAGCATGGCTGCC
This sequence comes from Lithodes maja, assembly GCA_037953745.1. Taxonomy (NCBI): domain Eukaryota; kingdom Metazoa; phylum Arthropoda; class Malacostraca; order Decapoda; family Lithodidae; genus Lithodes; species Lithodes maja. Next base: position 90,707 of record JBAKBP010005060.1, on the reverse strand, counting down.
ACAATATTGACATTCAGTAATAATGGATATCATGTTAAGTGGCAGCCCCAGTATGACTGCCACAATATTGACATTCAGTAATAATGGTTATCATGTTAAGTGGCAGCCCCAGCATGGCTGCCACAATATTGACATTCAGTAATAATGGATATCATGTTAAGTGGCAGCCCCTGTATGGCTGCCACATTATTGACATTCAGAAATATTGGTTATCATGTTAAGTGGCAGCCCCAGTATGGCTGCCACAATATTGGCATTCAGTAATAATGGTTATCATGTTAAGTGGCAGCACCAGTATGGCTGCCATAATATTGACATTCAGAAATATTGGATATCATGTAAAGTGGCAGCCCCAGTATGGCTGCCACAATATTGACATTCAGTAATAATGGTTATCATGTTAAGTGGCAGCCCCAGTATGGTTGCCACAATATTGACATTCAGTAATAATGGTTATCATGTTAAGTGGCAGCCCCAGTATGGCTGCCACAATATTGACATTCAGGAATAATGGTTATCATGTTAAGTGGCAGCCCCAGTATGGCTGCCACAATATTGACATTCAGTAATTACGGTTATCATGTTAAGTGGCAGCACCAGTATGGCTGCCACAATATTGACATTCAGTAATAATAATTATCATGTTAAGTGGCAGCCCCAGTATGGCTGCCACAATATTGACATTTAGTAATAATGGTTATCATGTTATGTGGCAGCCCCAGTATGGCTGCCACAATATTGATATTCAGTAATAATAATTATCATGTTAAGTGGCAGCACCAGTATGGCTGCCACAATATTGACATTCAGTAATAATGGTTATCATGTTAAGTGGCAGCCCCAGTATGGCTGCCACAATATTGACATTCAGTAATAATGGTTATCATGTTAAATAATGGTTATCATGTTAAGTGGCAGCCCCAGTATGGCTGCCACAATATTGACATTCAGTAATAATGGTTATCATGTTAAGTGGCAGCCCCAGTATGGCTGCCACAATATTGACATTCAGAAATATTGTTTATCATGTTAAGTGGCAGCCCCAGTATGGCTGCCACAATATTGACATTCAGTAATAATAATTATCATGTTAAGTGGCAGCACTAGTATGGCTGCCGCAATATTGACAGTCAGTAATAATGGTTATCATGTTAAGTGGCAGCCCCAGTATGGCTGCCACAATATTGACATTTAGTAAAAATGGTTATCATGTTAAGTGGCAGCCCTAGTATGGCTGCCACAATATTGACATTCAGTAATAATAATTATCATGTTAAGTGGCAGCACCAGTATGGCTGCCACAATATTGGCATTCAGAAATATTTTTGTATCATGTTAAGTGGCAGCCCCGGTATGGCTGCCACAATATTGACATTCAGAAATATTGGTTATCATGTTAAGTGGCAGCCCCAGTATGGCTGCCACAATATTGACATTCAGTAATTTTGGTTATCATGTTAAGCAGCAGCCCCAGTATGGCTGCCACAATATTGACATTCAGTAATAATGGTTATCATGATAAGTGGCAGCCCCAGTATGGCTGCCACAATATTGACATTCAGAAATATTAGTTATCATGTTAAGTGGCAGCCCCAGTATGGCTGCCACAATATTGACATTCAGAAATATTGGTTATCATGTTAAGTGGCAGCCCCAGTATGGCTGCCACAATATTGACATTCAGAAATATTGGTTATCATGTTAAGTGGCAGCCCCAGTATGGCTGCCACAATATTGACATTCAGTAATAATGGTTATCATGTTAAGTGGCAGCCCCAGTATGGCTGCCACAATATTGACATTCAGTAATAATAATTATCATATTAAGTAGCAGCACCAGTATAGCTGCCACAATATTGACATTCAGTAATAATGGTTATCATGTTAAGTGGCAGCCAGAGTATGGCTGCCACAATGTTGACATTCAGTAATAATGGTTGTCATGTTAAGTGGCAGCCCCAGTATGGCTGCCACAATATTGACATTTAGTAATAATAATTATCATGTTAAGTGGCAGCACCAGTATGGCTGCCACAATATTGACATTCAGTAAAAATGGTTATCATGTTAAGTGGCAGCCCCAGTATGACTGCCACAATATTGACATTCAGTAATAATAGTTAGCATGTTAAGTGGCAGCCCCAGCATGGCTGCCACAATATTAACATTCAGTAATAATGGATATCATGTTAAGTGGCAGCCCCAGTATGGCTGCCACAATATTGACATTCAGTAATAATGGTTATCATGTTAAGTGGCAGCCCCAGTATGACTGCCACAATATTGACATTCAGTAATAATAGTTATCATGTTAAGTGGCAGCCCCAGCATGGCTGCCACAATATTAACATTCAGTAATAATGGATATCATGTTAAGTGGCAGCCCCAGTATGGCTGCCACAATATTGACATTCAGTAATAATAATTATCATGTTAAGTGGCAGCCCCTGTATGGCTGCCACATTATTGACATTCAGAAATATTGGTTATCATGTTAAGTGGCAGCCCCAGTATGGCTGCCACAATATTGACATTCAGTAATAATGGTTATCATGTTAAGCGGCAGCCCCAGTATGGCTGCCACAATATTGACATTCAGTAATAATGGTTATCATGTTCCGTGGCAGCCCCAGTATGGCTGCCACAATATTGATATTCAGTAATAATGGTTATCATGTTAAGTGGCAGCCCCAGTATGGCTGCCACAATATTGACATTTTGTAATAATAATTATCATGTTAAGTGGCAGCACCAGTATGGCTGCCACAATATTGACATACAGTAATAATGGTTATCATGTTAAGTGGCAGCCCCAGTATGGCTGCCACAATATTGACATTCAGTAATAATGGTTATCATGTTCAGTGGCAACCCCAGTATGGCTGCCACAATATTGACATTCAGTAATAATAATTATCATGTTAAGTGGCAACCCCAGTATGGCTGCCACGATATTGACATTCAGTAATAATAATTATCATGTTAAGTGGCAGCACCAGTATGGCTGCCACAATATTGACATTCAGTAATAATGGTTATCATGTTAAGTGGCAGCCCCAGTATGGCTGCCACAATATTGACATTCAGTAATAATAATTATCATGTTAAGTGGCAGCCCCTGTATGGCTGCCACATTATTGACATTCAGAAATATTGGTTATCATGTTTAGTGGCAGCCCCAGTATGGCTGCCACAATATTGACATTCAGAAATAATGGTTATCATGTTAAGTGGCAGCCCCAGTATGGCTGCCACAATATTGAAATTCAGTAATAATGGTTATCATGTTAGGTGGCAGCCCCAGTATGGCTGCCACAATATTGACATTCAGTAATAATAATTTTCATGTTAACCCTTTCACACACATACGATGCAGAGGTTGCCAGATTAGCAATAAGAAATAGAGTGCTCTCACTCTTAAAATTACCTCTCCAAAATTAGTTTTCTGCCCACAGCTAACTCAAAGACAACTGCAGAGGTTGAAGTAACTAAACTAAAGGTTTCTAAATACCCCTGATGGTAACAAAGGCTTTAAAGTATCCCTAATAGGCTCAAAATCGCGTCATATGTCGGAGAGGGTTAAGTGGCAGCCCCAGTATGGCTGCCACAATATTGACATTCAGTATTAATGGTTATCATGTTAAGTGGCAGCCCCAGTATGGCTACCACAATATTGACATTCAGTATTAATAATTATCATGTTAAGTGGCAGCACCAGTATGGCTGCCACAATATTGACATTCAGTAATAATGGTTATCATGTTAAGTGGCAGCTCCAGTATGGCTGCCACAATATTGACATTCAGTAATTATGGTTATCATGTTCAGTGGCAACCCCAGTATGGCTGCCACAATATTGACATTCAGTAATAATAATTATCATGTTAAGTGGCAGCCCCAGTATGGCTGCCACAATATTGACATTCAGTAATAATGATTAGCATGTTAAGTGGCAGCACCAGTATGGCTGCCACAATATTGACATTCAGTAATAATGGTTATCATGTTAAGTGGCAGCCCCAGTATGACTGCCACAATATTGACATTCAGTAATAATGGTTATCATGTTAAGTGGCAGCCCCAGCATGGCTGCCACAATATTGACATTCAGTAATAATGGATATCATGTTAAGTGGCAGCCCCAGTATGGCTGCCACAATATTGACATTCAGTAATAATAATTATCATGTTAAGTGGCAGCCCCTGTATGGCTGCCACATTATTGACATTCAAAAATATTGGTTATCATGTTAAGTGGCAGCCCCAGTATGGCTGCCACAATATTGACATTCAGTAATAATGGTTATCATGTTAAGTGGCAGTCCCAGTATGGCTACCACAATATTGACATTCAGTAATAATGGTTATCATGTTAAGTGGCAGCCCCAGTATGGCTGCCATAATATTGATATTCAGAAATATTTATTATCATGTGAAGTGGATGCCCCAGTATGGCTGCCACAATATTGACATTCAGTAATAATGGTTATCATGTTAAGTGGCAGCCCCAGTATGGCTGCCACAATATTGACATTCAGTAATAATGGTTATCATGTTAAGTCCGGCGCCGCCAGACAAGGGTTAAACAATTAAGCAAGGCGACCATTCCATACAAAATATAGGTAAGCATGGTGGGAATGTAAACAACACTTAAGTAATCAAATAAACAGAGAGTATCTTGAAGGCCGCCTAGAGTTGTAGTATTTTATTCGGTAATGGGAAGATATATTTGGTTATAGAATAGTTCCATTCAGGCAGGCTAATTGGTCAATGCCTTATAAATATATCTATGTATATAGTCATGCAGTCCCGTACGTATAATAATGTAACTCTCTCTCTCTCTCTCTGGATTAATATGAATTAATCAGAAAGTATGTAAGTGTAAGTTCACTTTCAGACTTATTTATTTATATAAAACCATTTCCTTGGGGTCATTTCCTGATCTACAGTATAAGGTTACGCTTCATCCTATTTTTCGGTACAGATTTAATACTGGAGAGTGGGGAGAGAGTCTTCTACTTTGCTACCCTATTTTGTTACTGTAAACTGTCCCTGTCTCTAGTAGTATTAAGGCCGGACAACTTAGTAGGGACCGCAAGGTCTGTGTGGTGTGAGCATCTGTGTAACACTCTGTTACGCTGGCCAGTTTGCCAGAATGCACTCGTAACTCGCTAGCGCTCGCCAGGGCAGTGAAATGGGCTACAATAATCGTAGAACGATGTTCTTTCTTTCATAGTGTTCATGATGTCACAGACAGATCAGTGGTGATCTTTATTCTTGTCTGTGACACTAGGAAGTATTTTATATCATTGATAGAATATAAGATATGTTGTGTGAAGTTTTAAGGAGAAAGAGAGCGAGCAGTGAGGTGGTATTATGTGCGTCTGTATGTACGTGTGCCTCCCTCGCTCGGAGGAGTGTTCCACGCTCGTGATTGGCTGGCGGGCCTGGTGCGTCATATGACGCCTGCTCCTCATGACGTACTCGTCTGTGATTGGGTGCTGCTGCCTTTGTCAGTGCTGGGGGGCTCCTGCCCGCGTTTCTCCTGCAGAGCTTGGCATAGCGTGTTTGGTCCTACATGTCCTTTGCAATCTGTCCCCCCATATAACCCCCTATACTACTATTTCTCTCTCTGAACTTCTTCTTTTTCATACTTCTCATCTTTATTCAATTACTTATCCCTTCTGGTTCTGCATACGACTTCCATAGTCGGCCAGTCGTATTACCAGCACCAGTTCTCCATATATGTTTGCACTAGCTTTAGGGATTATTAGAGTCATAGTCATATGGTAGCCTAGTGTTGGGCTGCTTCTAATTATTGAGCTGTTCTTTCCCATTATTTAATGCTAGACAGTGGAAGGTATCCTTGGTCGTTGTCTGAGTTATGTATGTGGTAAGTCAGAGCCTGTACAACATCGACGAAGCTAGGTAGCCTGTAACCCTTGTGCATATTTTCCTTCGCGAGTGTAGCAGTATACAGGTGAAGGGCTTTTGCCTACACTTACCTGAATGCTTGCTACCTCATTTTGTTGACCTTTGTGGAGCGCCAGGGTAATACCAGATACTTGAGATCTGGACTTACCAAGTATCCTGAATATTATTCCTAGGGGGTAGAGGAGAAACGGATATAAAGTAAATAATTAGACCTGGGAAGATGAAATGGCCTAGGCTATAAATATGATACCGGGTCGGCGTTTGACTTATTTGTAAACATGTATGTGTAGGTTATCTGTGGTAGTCCCATTAACCCGTCCAGCCCCGGCTAGTTTTGTAATGTTTGTTCACCAGAACCCGGCCGGTTTTCAAAAAATGGTTTTATTCCAGAAACAATAGCGAATGGGTTAGGAATGAAGGAAAAACCACGAAAAAACGCTCAAAAAGCTTAAAGAATGGTCCTACAGAGCCCCCGAAAACGTATTTTACAAGAGTAAAAAATTTAAGGCAATTACCCCAAAAAAACAGGTTATTGCGCGCTCACGCGCACGCACGTGGAATATGAGAGTTTTCAACCATCGGCACGGTTGCGTGGGATACGTACACAGTTCCCATACAAATCTGAGACCTCTTGAGTGGCTACACCTGAGGTTACGGTCGGCGCAATTAGGGTGACGCGCCAGGCGCGTCTCTGGGGCTGTGCGTTACATACATCGCCGACGCGTCAGGCGCGTCGCTGGGGCTGTACGGGTTAATATCTATGAAGTACTTCTAGTATTAAAGGAACTTAGCTGTGATGCAAAGAGTGTAGGTTAGGTGATGGACATGTCGGTAGGTGTAGTTCAGTGAAGTTCTGTTGTTATGTGGCAGCAACTGGTGGTTTGTTGTGAACGGGACAAAGTCTCTGTGTGAAGTGTACTGAGATGCCCTTTTATCGTAACAATATAAATATATTTAAGGGTTCTATATTGTCTCCCGTGATTAAATAATAAGGGAAAATAAACTAAGATATAATTGGTGCAACCACACTAATATTTATCCACAAAGATAAATAAAGTAATGTGTATAAACAAAAAGGAACCAGCTGTCGTGAACCCGGGAAATTCAAACTACGGTATATATACCAGCTAGGATTCACGACATACTCCGCCACCAGTTATATACAAAGTATTTACAATTGTCCCGTCCCGATCATGCATCGCCACAACTGGGAGGAACCCAAAGCAGCCCGACGTGACGGCCTCTGAGGGGTATCACCTCGGTCCGCTCCAGTAGCAAGAAGGATATTATCAGAGTTCGGTTTGCTGTCGCCATCCACTACCTCTAAATCTATCTCTAGTGGGTATAGCTTAACCACCGGTCTGGTGGTCAAACCGGCTCCTGTTTTTACCTGAACTACCCTACATTCGTGGTCAGGACCACAAAGAAGTTTCATTATCCGACCTATACGCCAAAAAAGTCGGGGGCCGTCATCATGTACTAGAACGACGTCCCCAACTTGCGTCGATGCTATCCCTTTTTTTACCATTAAGTGACGATGTTGCTCCCTGAGTGATATTAGATAATCAGTGCTCCACCTTTTCCACAGGTCATGTGAGAGCTTCGTAACATATTGGAAGCGTTGGTTGACGGAATCATTGTTACGCCAAGTCGTGTCCTTGAGATCTTCCTCCGTGACTTCCCGCCTCGGAAAGCTTCTGATCCGCCTCCCATGAACCAGTTGTGAAGGAGTGATGGGTAATTCAAGTGCGAGTGACGGTTTATACCGGCCAGGGCGCCATGGTTCGGTGCCATATGGGAACAGGTCATTGGCATCCTAAAGGCTGGCTTGAAGAAGTGTGACGCATGTCGAGTATGAGCATGCTGTACACAACGCTCAGTCAGGCCCCACTCTCGCTAGGATCGTCAGGGCAGGAACTTTGGCTGTAGTCTGTGTAGAGTTTCCTAACTTAGTTTATGTGAGCCGTTGTACTATAAGTATTATAAATATGTATTTTGTTTTCATCTGAGTCAACGAGTTCTATTTTATATCATTAGTTATAAGTGTTGTGTGTGGGACTTATATGTAATGATGAGAGGAGAAGAGAGAGAGTTATGTAACGACGGCCCGGGAGCGCGCCACGAGGTAGGTAGGCCTCCCTCCCTCCTCCCTCCTCCCTCCTCCCTCCTCAAGCGCGTGGGAAATTCTTTGTCGATCCCAGATTGAGAGAGAATATTACGTAATGATTGTCAGTGGGCGGTCCTTAGTAGTTTGCGATATGCCGCTAGAGGGCCGAGTATAAAAAGGAGAGGTCCTCGCCACAATTCTTTAGAACTCATCAGGCAGAGCGACTTCTCATATCCCTTGCAACTATCCATATTCTTCCGACTGATGTGAACTTTCTCTACTCTCTGAACAGCCTATCTTCTTCTCTTCTCGTCCCTTTTTAACCCATGACCCCTTTGGTGCAGATTTAGTCAGCCAAAGTATTATCGCTTGAGTTCTCACGAGATAAGTGCCTGTTAGATAGCCTATTTTTGGAGGGGTTAACTAGAATAGGATTGATTGATGTTTGTTGCACTCGTATATGCATTTCCCTGTGTGCGATTATTCATGTTCCTGTTTTCTGCTGGTTTAGGCAATGCTAGACTGGGATAGGGTTTCTGAGTTGTGATTTCCTATGAGTACTAGGTTGCGGTTGAACCAGTACAATTGCAACGGAGACGTGGAACGCCTAGGTGGTCTTTCTGACTGTGTACCGTGGGAGTTTAGCACTGTGTTGCGAGTGAGGGCTTTTGCCTCTGCCACCCAACACTGTGCTATCTCATTTGCTTGACTTTGAGAGGATCGCCAGGAGAGAACCAGATACTAGTGATCTGGATCTCTCAAGAGAGCATCCCGTCAATTAACGTAATTTGGCCGCACAGTCTTAAGGACCTCGCTAGGCTACGAGCCGCTTGCTCAGCCATTGTCTCTTAACCTTATGTATCCCAGCTAGACTTTGCTCGACCAGCAGATACAGCATAGTATTGAAGCTTCTCCTTATGGATATTATTGTTTATGCACTATTGATTTCATGTGTGGCACGCTTAGCTACTTCAGAGATTAGTGGCCCACGAGCACAATCTTAGTAGGCTATTGCCAGTGCATTGTCGGAGTACTTCTTCTTAATGTTTGCCATATCCTATTGCTTATTCTTATAATTCTTCTTATGTCAATTTAAAGCCTTTAATTACCAGTGAGTTATTCATTAAATTGCTGTTCAAAATCCGATACTTACTTCTTATGAGTATTCGAGAAGCATCTAACTTATCAGAAGATTCCTTGCTTGATGCTCGAGGACTATTGTTTAACGTAACGTAATAGTGCCGATCCGAAGTAGAGGGTGGAGGACTTCTTAAGTTCTTAGTTCAAGGGTGGATTACTTCGGCTTCGGCCAACACTATTCTTTAGTGTTGTAGTACTTTCTTCTTTGTTTGATTGTTGACCAGACTAGATAACTCCCGTCTTGTTATTAGTCTGTTGTGTGAAACGCTAGTACCGAGTTCTTGTATACCCCGTTATAGCAGATAGAACTCTGGAGGGTAGTGGCGTTTTTTGTTCGGCTGGCAGTACTCTGGGGTTGGGATCGTGTGTTTCCGTTGTGGCAGCGAGCCATACTCGAGTCCTGTGTAAGAGCCCTAGTGTACCCGAGTGCCCAGTCGTAACAAATGGCGACCTTGCTTAGGATTTTGTGAACAGTATAATTTTCTGCAGAGTTGTACAACATTTGTTTGTTCGTACTTTAGCGTACATATTGAAGAATATTTTTTTTTGTAAGGCAATTAGGAGAGCATTTAAGAGACTCCAGTTAATTTAGTAATTAGTGCTTACATAAGGGAGTTTAACACTTTTGTCTCGAGAATTTTTTGTGAACTTCAGTATGTCGTGCCCTAGTACTGACGAGGAGCGAGAGATGCCATTTGAGGAGGTGCCGTTAGTAACTAGTGAGGAGGATGCTAGACTTTTTGTGAGTAAGCAGTACCATGTGACGGAGGGGAGGCTGACTGGGGTGGATATTTATGGCTTGCACCTGATAGCCAAGGTTTTGGGCAGATCCAATGTAGGAGGGATGTCCAAGGGGGAGCTGATTTCCTGGGTGTTGCGTGGGCGACATGGGGTTTCGGAGGAGAGGGTGTTTGGGGGGGTTCCTCCCCAGATCCCCTCTCACTCGACTCCCACAGTGCCGTCCACTCAGTTGCCGGAGGTTAGCACTCTCCCACAGAGGGATGAGAATTGGAAGATTGGAGTGCCCTCGGGCGGTGCGTATGGTGGTTCCCCAGTTGTTGCCCCCCCTCCTTCAGTAGTGGCAACTCCCTCTTCCTGCCTGTCTCCAGATATGATATTTAAACTTGAGCTTGCTAAGATTGAGGAAGCATGAGATTGAGGCTGAGACCAGGAGGCATGAGATTGAGGTTAGGAGGCAAGAGGATGAGACCAGGAGGCATGAGGCTGAGCTTAGATACGACTCAGAGAAATATTGTGCTCAAATAGATTTAGATAAGACTCGTGCAGAGTCGACAGGGACTCGGATGGGCCGTGAGGGCCAAGTAAGAGAACAGTCCTTGTCCCACTTAGTCAAATTGGTGCCGGCATTTAGTGAAACTGAAGTCACAGAATTTTTTAATCGTTTTGAGAAGAAGTGTAGGGAGCATAATTGGCCTGAAGAGAAGTGGGCAGCTCTAGTCTCCTCAAGACTTACGGGTAAGGGTCTGAAGGCTTATGATGCACTACCTTTAGAGTCTTGCATTGACTACCCAGTATTGAAGAGAGCTGTCCTACGGGCATACGAGTTGCAACCAGAAACATATCGATTGAAGTTTCGGGGTGTTACGAAGACTAGGGAGGCGACCTTTCTTGAACATGCCCGGGACTTAAAAGATGCACTTACAAACTGGACACGTTCTGAGAAAGCTGAGACGGCCGAACAGTTGACTGAGCTGTTTCTGCTCGAGCAGTTTTATAAGTGTACTGGTGCAGATATGACTTTAACTATTAAAGAAAAGAACCCTAAAACTCTACAGGAGGCAGCTGAGATGGCTGACTTCCGGCTATCACTAATTCGTGGGTGCGGGTCTGCCCAGCGTAGTGAGGCAGGTAACAAGGGGCGTGACGCCCCACCCCCCCGAGTTAGTGATATACATTATGCAAACAAGTACAAGAGCTATGATACCAAGACTGACCACAAGACTAGCACCGTCCCATTTAAGAAGGGGCCGGGCCCTTCCCAGTACCAAGGGAAGCCCAGAGGGGAGTTGGAGTGTTATCATTGTCATGAAAAGGGGAACTTTGCAAGAGTCTGTCCTAGCAAACCACCTACAGCAGCTGTGTCTTTGGCCTGCAACATTGGTGTGTCTCCGAAGTTTTCTGAGTTTGCCCGGGGCAGTTCGTCAGAGGCTGAGGCACAGCCAATGCAGAAGCACCTGGGAGGCTCGAACCCTGCTCAGGATGTTTTTTGCGACCATAGAGGACGGGGTTGCGTGATGTGGGCGGGGCGCAAGCATGGAGTAGAGGTCTTGCGTGATACAGGTGCTTCCCAGACTCTGATGAATAACTTGACTGGCTACCCTATAAATGCGGCTCGGGTGGTAGTGGTGCAGGGTATTAATGCAACTCGGTCATACCCGCTGGTGCGGTTGGAGTTGGAGGTGGATGGTGTGGCACGTGAATTGGATGTCGGGATTGTGGAGAAACTGCCAGTGGAGGGCGTCGACCTTCTTCTCGGCAACGACTTTGCAATGCCCGCTTCTGAGGTTCTACCCTTAGTCGTTGCCGAGAGGCCGGCCGACGTGAGTGGGGAAGAGCAAGAGTGGGTCGAGCGGTGCCAGACACAACCCATGGCGTGTGTTGTCACCCGAGCTCGGGCAGCTAAAGTGTCACAGCCTAGTCCTCCGTCTTCAGACCAGCAGAGGAACGATCAACAGGAGGAGGCTAAAGCTGGAGTTGGTTTTAAGAGTTTTGACTCGGCGGCTCTCCTGGGTGATTCAGTATTGGCACCTATGTTAGAGTCTGGAGAGGCCCCAGGACCTGTCACAGCTAGTGAGGAGGTAGGGCCGGAAGAGACTCCGGGGCAGCAACGTTGCACACGGAGAGAAAAAAGGGTTGCTCAGTTTGATATTGGGGAAGGACTTGGGTTGCTTCGGAAGCATCTAGACAGGTTGGTTCCCTCAGATATTTGTAAACTGCAGTTGGAGGATCCGGAAGTTCAGAAGTGTGGTAATGGTGCTGTCGAGATCAAACACGAGGACGGGGAAGCATGTCATGTGAACCTGTTGGAGGAGTTTGTGAGGCAACCACCTGAGCATCCTGCTGTCCCTGCGTTGGTCTGCCGCGGCCAAGGTGGAGAAGGAGAGGGGGGTAGTAGGGCACAGGTGGAGAAGAGAAGGGATTGTTATGTCTCGGCGGAGCCGTGGGCGGGGGACACGAGTCTGGTGGCTGTGGAAGCGCTAGAGCACCTGCCTGAGCAGCAGTGTGCAGCACTCCAGCACCAGCTCGGTTCATACCCCACTGGTTGTGCCGAGCCCCTGAGTCTCACAACTCGGGCGGTGCAAGATGTTCCACGGGCAGGTCACGTGACTGTTGAAAGACCGTTAGCCTCGTTGTTTCGGTGGTTTAAGGTGGGCGACGAGGCTTTGGCATGGTTGCCAGGTCAGGGTCGACCCATGGCTGCCAAGGGTGGTGATCAAAAGGAGGACATTGAGCAGATTGGTAAGGTCGGCTGTGGTATCGCAGTGCCCGGTCGTCGCATAGCCTCCCAATGCTGCTCTAGTCTAATGCAACAGCCCTACCATAGACCGACTGTATCTGGCCATGTCGCTGAAAGCGGTGATGCTGCGCAGGCAGATGTCGTCACAAGGAATGCGGGGGTGCGCATGTACGGTATCGGCGGGGAAGCCTTAGCAATAATGAACTGTGGGAGTGACTGCACGGGTGGTACTGATTGTCCCTCTCATGACCTGGCTGGTCTAGGGACGAAGGTGGAGAAGGAGGGAGACTACAGGTTAGAAGCTGCGGTCTCGGCTGGGTTGTGGGAGGGCACTAGGCATGTTGTTCGTGGAGACAGTGCAAGGCTCAGCTTAATTCCCTACCGTATAAATCCTGCTCGACAGCCTGTGGTGCAAGCAGAGCTGGATTACGTGTGGACGAAGGGTCTGAGGGATAAGGAATGTCGTGAGTGGTCGTTGCCTGTAACTTTGTCCGAGCGTGCTAAAGAGGTATGTGGTTTTGTTGTGGACGGGAGTGCCTACCAGTGCAATGTTATGCCTGACGGACTTAAGAATGCACTAGCAACGTTTCAGAACCTGATGAATGAAAGTGAAAAGGACGATGATGCGCTGGGGCATTTCGAGGTCTATGTTCCAGCCTATGGTCCGGTCGTTGTAGTTTACCCAGATCATCACCCTCTCAAGATCTTGGACCAGTTTCACAATCGGAATATGAGGCTGACCAGGTGGTCACTAAGGTTATTGGTATATAACCTGGACATACGCCATATTGCCGGTTGTGACAACGTGGTTGCAGATGGTCGTTCAAGGGTATATGATCCTGGGTAGATTGACACACGGGTAGCCTCCTGCTTTAGTTTGAATAGTATTTTGCGCTTGGTGCTTGTTGGCTCGCGGTTGTAGCCCAGCGTATTGGGTCGTAAAGCAGGATTGTTGAGCGTTTGGTATAGAAGAAAATAGGCTGCCCTTTTAGTGCAGCCGGAAAAAACATATTAAAATATAAAAATCATATAAAAAACTCTTTCTTTTTGATGTAGATAATTGTATAAGTTTGTCATAGCCTATAAAGTTTGAGTAGTCCACGAACTATCAAACGGCTGAGCTGCTGTAAGCTCGCTCTGGGAGCATGATATTGTGTCTTTTACTATTGTTGGGAGGAGTTATGAAATGTGATTTTTTTTTTTATAAGATGTGTTTTAGTGATAAACTCAGCGTTGTTTTAGTGCCATGCGGTCGCTGGGTGTGAGGGGTTTGATGGGGTTCTGTATATCAGATTTTAGCTCAGGGTTGAGCAAGTAAAATCTTGGGGGAGGTGTGACGCATGTCGAGTATGAGCATGCTGTACAGAACGCCCAGTCAGGCCCCACTCTCGCTAGGATCGTCAGGGCAGGAACTTTGGCTGTAGTCTGTGTAGAGTTTCCTAACTTAGTTTATGTGAGCCGTTGTACTATAAGTATTATAAATATGTATTTTGTTTTCATCTGAGTCAACGAGTTCTATTTTATATCATTAGTTATAAGTGTTGTGTGTGGGACTTATATGTAATGATGAGAATAGAAGAGAGAGAGTTATGTAACGACGGCCCGGGAGCGCGCCACGAGGTAGGTAGGCCTCCCTCCCTCCTCCCTCCTCCCTCCTCCCTCCTCAAGCGCGTGGGAAATCCTTTGTCGATCCCAGATTGAGAGAGAATATTACGTAATGATTGTCAGTGGGCGGTCCTTAGTAGTTTGCGATATGCCGCTAGAGGGCCGAGTATAAAAAGGAGAGGTCCTCGCCACAATTCTTTAGAACTCATCAGGCAGAGCGACTTCTCATATCCCTTGCAACTATCCATATTCTTCCGACTGATGTGAACTTTCTCTACTCTCTGAACAGCCTATCTTCTTCTCTTCTCGTCCCTTTTTAACCCATGACCCCTTTGGTGCAGATTTAGTCAGCCAAAGTATTATCGCTTGAGTTCTCACGAGATAAGTGCCTGTTAGATAGCCTATTTTTGGAGGGGTTAACTAGAATAGGATTGATTGATGTTTGTTGCACTCGTATATGCATTTCCCTGTGTGCGATTATTCATGTTCCTGTTTTCTGCTGGTTTAGGCAATGCTAGACTGGGATAGGGTTTCTGAGTTGTGATTTCCTATGAGTACTAGGTTGCGGTTGAACCAGTACAATTGCAACGGAGACGTGGAACGCCTAGGTGGTCTTTCTGACTGTGTACCGTGGGAGTTTAGCACTGTGTTGCGAGTGAGGGCTTTTGCCTCTGCCACCCAACACTGTGCTATCTCATTTGCTTGACTTTGAGAGGATCGCCAGGAGAGAACCAGATACTAGTGATCTGGATCTCTCAAGAGAGCATCCCGTCAATTAACGTAATTTGGCCGCACAGTCTTAAGGACCTCGCTAGGCTACGAGCCGCTTGCTCAGCCATTGTCTCTTAACCTTATGTATCCCAGCTAGACTTTGCTCGACCAGCAGATACAGCATAGTATTGAAGCTTCTCCTTATGGATATTATTGTTTATGCACTATTGATTTCATGTGTGGCACGCTTAGCTACTTCAGAGATTAGTGGCCCACGAGCACAATCTTAGTAGGCTATTGCCAGTGCATTGTCGGAGTACTTCTTCTTAATGTTTGCCATATCCTATTGCTTATTCTTATAATTCTTCTTATGTCAATTTAAAGCCTTTAATTACCAGTGAGTTATTCATTAAATTGCTGTTCAAAATCCGATACTTACTTCTTATGAGTATTCGAGAAGCATCTAACTTATCAGAAGATTCCTTGCTTGATGCTCGAGGACTATTGTTTAACGTAACGTAATAGTGCCGATCCGAAGTAGAGGGTGGAGGACTTCTTAAGTTCTTAGTTCAAGGGTGGATTACTTCGGCTTCGGCCAACACTATTCTTTAGTGTTGTAGTACTTTCTTCTTTGTTTGATTGTTGACCAGACTAGATAACTCCCGTCTTGTTATTAGTCTGTTGTGTGAAACGCTAGTACCGAGTTCTTGTATACCCCGTTATAGCAGATAGAACTCTGGAGGGTAGTGGCGTTTTTTGTTCGGCTGGCAGTACTCTGGGGTTGGGATCGTGTGTTTCCGTTGTGGCAGCGAGCCATACTCGAGTCCTGTGTAAGAGCCCTAGTGTACCCGAGTGCCCGGTCGTAACAGAAGGTACTGGGTCGAGCATTGGTTACCACAGAGGAACTGAATACGGTATTACTGGAGCTCGAGGCCACAGTCAATGATCGCCCGCTTGGTTACAGCTACAGTGATCTTGAAGACCCTCTACCCATCACTCCTTCACAACTGATTCATGGGAGGCGGATCAGAAGCTTTCCAAGGCGGGAAGTCACGGAGGAAGATCTCAAGGACACGACTTGGCGTAACAATGATTCCGTCAACCAACGCTTCCAATATGTTACGAAGCTCTCACATGACCTGTGGAAAAGATGGAGCACTGATTATCTAATATCACTCAGGGAGCAACATCGTCACTTAATGGTAAGCGTTGGTTGACGGAATCATTGTTACGCCAAGTTGTGTCCTTGAGATCTTCCTCCGTGACTTTCCGCCTTGGAAAGCTTCTGATCCGCCTCCCATGAACCAGTTGTGAAGGAGTGATGGGTAGAGGGTCTTCAAGATCGCTGTATCAAAAACTGGCAACTTCAGAAGGGTATTAAGCTACCCTCCCTGAAGTTGCCAGTTTTTGATGGGGATCCAACACAGTGGGTGGGTTTCTGGGAGCTCTTTGTAGTGTTCACTCCCAAACAGACTTAACTGACATTCAGAAATTTACGTATCTAAAGGGACAACTTAGTGGTGAGGCTCTACAAATTGTTAGTGGGTTTAGTTTGGTCGCTGCAAGTTATGAACCAGCGGTCACTATACTGAAAAACAGTTATAGTCAAAAGGATCGCATCAAAGCAGCTCACATAGCGAAACTGTGTAATCTCCCACATCCTAGCCAGGAGGTCAGTGCTCTGAAAGATTTTTCCATGTCATTTGAGTGTGCGTTAGAGTCATTATGCTCTATGGATGTAACAGTAAGTGAAATGTGTGCAGTACTGTTGCATAATAAACTCCCTAGTGCACTCTCTGAAGTGATTAAGCATGAATTAAAAGACAACTGGCTGGATGTGGATGAATATGTTTGTGTGTTTAAGACTGAAGTGTGCAATCTAGAAAGTAGACATAATCCACTAGAACAGTTTGGGGCGACCGCCACAGCAGCATATGCAGTGTATCAGAAACCCGATACCAAGCAGAAATAGGGATGTAAGTTGTGTTTAAAGACAGGACATTTTTGGGCAAAGTGTGCAAAATACAAGAACAGTCCCGCCAAGGCCAATAGAGCAAGGCAGTTGAAATTGTGCGTCAGGTGCCTGTCGTCAGAACATGGCAGCCAGGGGTGTACTAACCCTAAAATTAGGCCGTGCCGATTCTGCCAACAGAAACATTTTAATTATTTGTGTCCGACGCCACGCCTTGAACAAACTGGACAACCAGCAGCCCCTGAACCAACAGTGACCATGGCTGTGGCTTCGGGCCGTAATGCAGTGTTGTTGCCTACCATTCAGATTCCCTTGACCAACAGAAACGGTCATACCAGTAGAGTAAGAGCTTTGTTGGACCAATGTTCGCAGCGTACCTTCATCTTGCGCTCTGCTTTATCGCAGCTTGATTACGTTAGGGTTAGTAAGGAACAGCTAAAGATCCAAGGATTTACTGGCTCACTTGGTAGTACTGAGTATGAAATAGTAGAGTTAACCTATCATCACAGAAGAAGGGTGCGTAATTTGAGAGCCGTTGTGGTGGAGGAGTTACCAGTATACAAGCCAGGGAGGGGATTACGGATGGAGGTAAATGCTATCAAGGCTCGGGGTTACAAATTAGCAGATCCAGGTATCACTGATGGAGATATGATAGGGTTACTGATTGGGGCGGACTTTTATTACCACTTTGTACATTCAGGCTATGTCAGGGAAGGAAGTATAGTTATGTTACCCACAATATCCTGGTCACGGCACCAATTATATCCTGAATATTATTCCTAGGGGGTAGAGGAAAAACGGATATAAAGTAAATAATTAGACCTGAGAAGATGAAATGGCCTAGGCTATAAATATGATACCGGGTCGGCGTTTGACTTACTTGTAAACATGTATGTGTAGGTTATCTGTGGTAGTCCCAGTAATATCTATGAAGTACTTCTAGTATTAAAGTAACTTAGCTGTGATGCAAAGAGTGTAGGTTAGGTGTAGGACATGTCGGTAGGTGTAGTTCAGTGAAGTTCTGTTGTTATGTGGCAGCAACTGGTGGTTTGTTGTGAACGGGACGAAGTCTCTGTGTGAAGTGTACTGAGATACCCTTTTATCGTAACAATATAAATATATTTAAGGGTTCTATATTGTCTCCCATGATTAAATAATAAGGGAAAATAAACTAAGATATAATTGGTGCAACCACACTAATATTTATCCACAAAGATAAATAAAGTAATGTGTATAAACAAAAAGGAACCAGCTGTCGTGAACCCGGGAAATTCAAACTACGGTATATATACCAGCTAGGATTCACGACACCAAGAGACCCTCCAAGTCACTTAACGATCTGTTCAGGGGGAGACAGTAGGCTACGAGCATGCTTGCGCTCTGCCTAGTTTCCTAGTACCTTTTATGCCACTGCTAGACTTTATTAGTGAGAAAGACAGCATTGTGTTTATTAACTTTAATTGTGTATGCTTTAGGAATTATTCACGCCTTATTTTTAGCCTAGGTTGATGCATAGTGCACAACCCAGTTTGGCTGTTACGTTGGCTAAGGAAGTGCTGTTTTGGAGTGGCGATTATTAGTGCTGTCACAGAGTTGTTGCACTCCCCTGTTATATATATGTGTCCTACTTGTTGGTGTATTTAAGATACACGCTTTGGTGTCCTGCCCTTGCATTATTTCTGTTCTATATTAACGAGCATCTTAGAGCATCAGACGTTTTCAGAAGATTATTTATCTGATTGCTGTAGGACTAGACTTCCAGTGTTTCCATAGAGCATTGTAGAGTTTAGTGGTGAGTACAGACTCACACTAAAGTCAACGTAAGCATATACTCCTTTATTAAATCTTGTTATAGTTTATTCAAGAATTGTTATTACTTAAGAGCATTTTATTAACGTAAAGTACTCCTGTTGTGAGTAGGCTTTGCCGTCATCGGCAAGCCTTTGTAGAAGTGCACTAAAACCCAGTTAATTGATACCCCGTTATCCAGTAGATTAACTCTGGAGGGTTTAAGTGTTTTGTTCACCGGCGTAATAGTTCGAGGGTTTGGAATTAGCGTACCGTTGTTGCAGATATAGCCTATCATCTAGTCCATTATTAAGTGCCCTTGTTTATTTCGTAGTGCCGGTCGTAACAAATGGCGACCTTAGACCAGTATATAGTGAACTGAATATTGCATTTTTTTTTTTGAGAAATCATATTGCCATTTGGGGTTGAATTTATTTCTCGCATTGTTGGCAGTGGACATTGTTTTGAGGATATATAGAACTTGTTGGAGTTTGTTGGTGACCTAGTATTGCACTCAAGAACATCTTCGAATATTTTTTGGTGAATAAAGCTACGCGAAAGTTTGGCTACTTTTGTCTTGACTGAGAATTTTTTTTTTTTTACTCCATCATGTCACTGGACGGGTCTGAGCATAGTGAGGGCACAGTGCGGGAGGCAGGCGAGGAGGTGGAGAAGGTGGAGTTGTTTAACAGCGTTCGGGTGGTGAACAATGAGGAGGATGCTCGGAGATTTTTGGAGGAGCCTGTGTCGGCGGACTGGGTGTCGGGGCTGGACCGGTACGGATTGCAGTGTGTAGCCACGGTCTTAGGGTTTCCCGGTACCAGCGGTTTGTCGAGGGGTGAGCTGGTTACCTGTGTGCTCGGTGGGGTGCATGGGGCTTCGGGTGGAGCGGGAGCTGGGGCACCTTCGGCCCAGCCCCCATTCCACTCTACTCCTATCATGGCGCCTCCTCGGGTTACGGAGCCGGGTACGTTCCCGCAGGCCAATGCCCGCTGGCGGTTGGGTATGCCTCTAGGTGATTCACGGGGTGGGTCCCCAATAGAAGCACCCCCTCCTCAGGGTTTGTCTTCCGAGATGTTGTTTCAGCTCAAGCTCGCCAAACTTCAGCAGCAGGAGCGACAGGCTAAGCATGAGGCTGAGCTTGAGCAGCGAAGGGCTGAGCTTGAGCAACGAAAGTATGAGGCTGAGCTCGAGCAGCGAAAGCATGAGGCTGAGCTCAAGCAGAAGCAGCAGCAGCGAGAGGCTGAGCTCCGGTATCAGGCCGAGTCTGCAAGGTATTGTGCCGATGTTGACCTAGAGAAAACTCGTGTAGAGGTGACAAGGAACCGGGTCGCCCAGGGGGGTCGAGCCCATGACCAGTCCCTGCGCATCTACTTAAGTTGGTTCCAGTTTTTGATGAGTTAGGAGTTACAAAAATGTTTGTCCGGTTCGAGAAAAAGTGCCAGGAGCACCAATGGCCCGAGGAGAAGTGGGAAGCCCTTGTTTCTTCACGATTAACGGGGAAAGCACTCAAGGCGTACGATGCTTTGCCCCTAGATTCCTGTGTGAATTATGAGTTGTTGAAAGAGGCTGTCCTGAGGGCGTATGAGCTACAGCCAGAGACCTATAGGCTGAAGTTTAAGGCGGTTCCAAAAAGAAAGGAGAGTACTTTCCAGGAACACGCTAGAGAGCTCTCAGATGCACTTGAAAATTGGTTGAGGTTGGAGAAGGCAAATACTTTTGATGCAGTTAAGCAATTAGTGTTGTTAGAGCAATTTGTTAAGTGTACTGGCAGTGACTTGACTCTTAACCTGAAAGAAAAGCGACCGAAAACTCTACAGGAGGCGGCTGAATTGGCTGACCTCAGGTTGTCATTGATTCGTGGGTGCGGGTCTGCACAGAGAGTTGAGGCAGGTAACAAGGGGCGTACCACTCCACCCCCCCCCCCGAATTAATGACACAAACAATTATCCATTTAAGAGTACTGTTGCCAATTATGAACCCAAGTCGAAACCCTTCCCGTTAAAGAAAGGCCAGGGCCCTTCCTCACCTCAGAGGAAGTCCAAGAGTGAAGTGGAGTGTTTCAGGTGTCATGAGAAGGGGCATATTGCGCGCTCATGTCCGAGCGCACCGCCTACAGCAGTGGTGTCACTAGTGAGCAACATCGGCGTTTCTTTGAGGTCTTCCGCGTTTGCCCGGGGTAAACAGTCGGTTGTGAAGTCATCGCCAGTGCAGAAACAGCAGGAGGGCTCGTCACCCGTCAGTGATTTTTTTTGTGGTCATAGGGGGCACGGCACTGTGAGGTGGGCTGCTGTGGAGCATAGGCTTGAGTTGCTGAGTGATACGGGCGCTTCCCAGACACTGATTCAGAATTTCACTGGCAAGCCTATTAATGCAGCTCGGGTTGTGGTGGTCCAAGGTATCAATGCTATGCGGTCTTACCCACTGGTCAGCGTAGAGCTTGAGGTGGACGGTGTGACACGGGAGTTGGATGTGAGTGTGGTGGAGAAATTGCCAGTTGAGGGGGTCGACCTCCTTCTTGGCAACGACTTTGCGGTGCCCACTTCCGAGGTTCCACCCTTAGTCGTTGCCGAGAGGGCGGCCGACACGAGTAGGGAGGGGCAAGAGGGGCTCGAGAGGTCTCAGTCCGCTCAGGTGTTACAGCCTAGTACCCAAGTTGTAGACCAGCGGAGGAAGGGTCAGAAGGAGAAAGTCGAGGCTGGTGGTCGGGTTAAGAGTTTGGACCCAGCGACACTCCTTGGTGACTCGGTACTTGCACCGATTATGAGCTCCGGAGTGGCCCCAGAACCTGTCCCCCCTAGTGACATGGTAGGGCGTGATGGCACTCCACGACAGAGTAGTTCCCAGGGGCAACTAGAAGATCTTAGTCTTGAGAGTTGTGGGAACGGGGCTATTGAACTCGAGGACGGGGAAGCATGTCATGTGAACCTGTTAAAGGAGTTTGTGAGGCAACCACCTGAGCAGCCTACTGTCCCTGTGTTGGTCTGCAGTGGCCAAGGTGGAGAAGGAGAGGGGGGCAGTGGGGCACAGGTGGAGGAGAGTTGGGATTGTCATGTCTTGGCGGAGCAGTGAGCGGGGGACACGAGTCAGGTGGCTGTGGAAGCGCTTGAGCACCTGCCTGAGCAGCAGTGTGCAGCACTCCAGCACCTGCTCGGTCCATACCTACTGTTTGTGCCGAGCACCCAGGCCTCACAACTCATGCACTTTCTACCCTCTCTGGGCTTAACACTAATAAAGCGTACGGTCCGGACGGTGTTCCTCCTGTTGTTCTCAAAAACTGTGCTTCCGTGCTGACTCCCTGCCTAGGCAAACTCTTTCGTCTCTGTCTATCCTCTAATGTCTTCCCTTCATGCTGGAAGTTTGCTCACATTCAACCTGTCCCAAAGAAGGGTGACCGCTCTCAACCCTCCAACTATCGTCCAATTGCTCTCATCTCTTGTCTTTCTAAAGTTTTTGAAACTATTCTTGCTTCCAAATTTCTTAAGCATTTCTCTTCTCATAATCTGCTCTCAGATCGCCAGTATGGCTTCCTTAAGGGTCGCTCTACTGGTGATCTTCTTTCATATCTTACTAACTCTTGGTCATCCTCCGTTCGGGACTTCGGTGCGACTTTTTCTATTGCACTAGACATATCGAAAGCCTTCGATAGAGTCTGGCATAAATCTTTAATTTCTAAACTACCCTCCTTCGGTTTCTATCCCTCCATCTGTGCCTTTGTCTCTAATTTCCTTTCCGGCCGTTCCATAGCCGCGGTTGTGGACGGCCATTGTTCACTTCCTCACCCTATAAACTCCGGTGTTCCTCAGGGCTCTGTCCTATCTCCTATTCTCTTTCTAATTTTTATAAATGATCTCCTTAACTGTACATTAATTCCCATCCATTCATACGCAGACGAGTACCTTACACTACTCCATTAGTTTTTCAGAACGCCCCAGCCAGCAATTCCTCAACGACAAACGTAATGAAGCCATAGAACTCTTAAATTCTGATCTAAATACTAATTCCAATTGGGGCAGAGAAAACCTTGTTAACTTTAATGCTTCCAAAACCCAATTTCTCCATCTATCTACCCGTCAGGATCTCCCAGCGGACTATCCCTTATTCTTCAACAATACAAAAATCAACCCTTCATCTTCTCTCAATATTCTTGGTGTCTCTTTTTCTTCTGCTCTCATTTGGAAGGACCATATTACCAGTCTTGCTAAGGCAGCCTCCCAGAAGCTCGGTGTGCTCAACCGCCTTATGGGGTTCTTTTACCCTGCACAGCTTCTTGCTCTGTACAGGGGCATAGTGCGCCCTTGTATTGAGTATTGTTCACATGTGTGGGGAGGTTCCTCTCACACCGCTCTCCTAGACAAAGTTGAAAGGAAGGCCTTTCGTATCATTAACTCCCGTCCACTCACCAACTCTCTGCAGTCTCTCTCTCTCCGCCGCAATGTTGCATCTCTCTCGCTATTCTATCGCTACTATAATAATCAGTGTTCCTCAGAGCTATCCCAGTGCATACCACCTCCTGTGCGTAGGGCACGTGGTACCCGTCTTGCAACTCAATCCCACCCCTACTCTGTGCAACTCTCCAACCCAAGAGTGAAACGTTACTCTCAAACTTTCTTCTACTCAACAGCTGAGCTCTGGAACTCTCTCCCAGAATCAGTCTTTCCCTCTTCCTATGACTTAAATTGCTTCAAACTCCGTGTGTCCAGGCATTTTGGCTCGAACGTCCCTTGATTTTGACCTTGTCACTCTTTCAACTATGGGGGAGGCACTCGCTATAGGCAGTAATGCCTTTTGTCTCCCTCAATCACATAGAAAAAAAGAAAAAAAAATGCGGTGCATGATGTTCCGCTGGCAGGTCACTTGAGTGTTAGTAAACCGTTGGCCTCGTTGTTTCAGTGGTTCAAGGTGGGCGACGAGGCTTTGGCATGGTTGTCAGGTCTGGGTCGACCCATGGCTGCTAAGGGTGGTGGTCAGAATCAGGACATTGAGCAGATTGGTGAGGTTGGCTGTGGAGTGGATGCGCCCGGCCGTCGCATAGCCTCCAAATGCTGCCCTAGTAAAATGCAACAGCCCGTCCATAGACCGACTGTATCTGGCCATGTCGCTGAAGGCGGTGATGCTGCGCAGGCAGATGTAGTCGCAAGGAATGCGGGGGTGCGCATGTACAGTATCGGCGGGAAAGCCTTAGCAATTATGAACTATGGGAGTGACTGCACAGGTGGTACAGATTGTCCCTCTCATGACCTGGCTGTTCTAGGGACAAAGGTGGAGAAGGAGGGAGACTATAGTGTAGAAACTATGGTCTCGGCTGGGTTGTGGGAGGACACTGAGCATGTTGTTCTTCGAGATAAGTTGCAACCTCTTGTTCCTGAGCGCCAAGAGAAGTTGTTTACTAGGCTGTGGCAGTACGTCCGCATGTTTGTTGATTCTCCAGGCCTGATGTACGGGGTAGAATCCGACATGAAGGCTGGAGACAGTGCAAGGCTCAAAGTGGCTCCCTTTTTTTTTTTTTTTTTTTTTTTTTTTTTTCTATGTGATTGAGGGAGGCAAAAGGCATAACTGCCTATAGCGAGTGCCTCCCCCATAGTTAAATCCTGCTCGTATAAATCCTGCTCGACAGCCTGTCGTAAAAGTAGAGCTCGACTACATGTTGGAGAAGGGTCTGAGGGATAAAGGATATCGAGAGTGGTCGTTGCCAGTGACTTTGCAACTTGAGTTAAGTGGCAAGATCCGTGTTTGTGTTGATTACAAGAGTGTGGAAGCATTATCCCTGACAGACGCCTATCCATTACCCAGAGTTGACGACCCCATAGACCGCATCGGGGCTGCCTCGTTTATCACTAAGGTAGAAATAGTGAAAGGTTATTGGCAGGTCCCGTTGCCAGAAAGAGCGAAGAGAAGTGCCAGTCTTGTGATGGACTGGGCAGTTTATCAGTGCCAGGTGTTGTTTTGCTGCCGGAACACAAGTTGGATGTGTGGCATGTTAAGGGCACTGATAATGTTCTGGCTCATTGTTTGTCACGGGAGGGTGTGTTTTGGGGAGAACCCTCGCCGTTCAGTCAGTGTTTGTTTGAGAGTAGAGAAAAATTAGGTTTGCCCCTGTAGTGCAACGCCGCCAAAAACACTATTAAAAAATATAAAAACCTCACATAAAAACTTTCTTTTTGATAGTATATAGGTGCAGTATATCACAGCAAGTATCTAAGACACTCTGAGTTGTTGTCTTAGTAGGCTAGGCTTGGTGAAGGTTGCTCGTTGTTCAGCGTGATATAATTATTATGATGCTATTATTTTGGGGAAGTGTTGTGCAGATTTTTTTTTTATAATGCAGTGTTTTATGTTTGTGATCGTGCCTTGTTTTCACAACTTGGGAGAGTAGCTGGGTGATGCGGGGTTGGTGGGCATTTTGTCTGGTCAGATGTGGAGTTCACCTGAGGCTGAAACGTCCCACATCTTGGGCGGGGTGTTACGCTGGCCAGCTTCCCAGAATGTACTCGTAACTCGCTAGCGCTCGCCAGGGCAGTGAAATGGGCTACAATAATCGTAGAACGATGTTCTTTCTTTCATAGTGTTCATGTTGTCACAGACAGATCAGTGGTGATCTTTATTCTTGTCTGTGACACTTGGAAGTATTTTATATCATTGATAGAATATAAGATATGTTGTGTGAAGTTTTAAGGAGAAAGAGAGCGAGCAGTGAGGTGGTATTATGTGCGTCTGTATGTACGTGTGCCTCCCTTGCTCGGAGGAGTGTCCCACGCTCGGGATTGGCTGGCGGGCCTGGCGCGTCATATGACGCCTGCTCCTCATGACGTACTCGTCTGTGATTGGGTGCTGCTGCCTTTGTCAGTGCTGGGGGGCTCCTGCCCGCGTTTCTCCTGCAGAGTTTGGCATAGCGTGTTTGGTCCTACATGTCCTTTGCAATCTGTCCCCCCATATAACCCCCTATACTACTATTTCTCTCTCTGAACTTCTTCTTTTTCATACTTCTCATCTTTATTCAATTACTTATCCCTTCTGGTTCTGCATACGACTTCCATAGTCGGCCAGTTGTATTACCAGCACCAGTTCTCCATATATGTTTGCACTAGCTTTAGGGATTATTAGAGTCATAGTCATATGGTAGCCTAGTGTTGGGCTGCTTCTAATTATTGAGCTGTTCTATTTAATGCTAGACAGTGGAAGGTATCTTTGGTCTTTGTCTGAGTTATGTATGTGGTAAGTCAGAGCCTGTACAACATCGACGAAGCTAGGTAGCCTGTAACCCTTGTGCATATTTTCCTTTGCGAGTGTAGCAGTATACAGGTGAAGGGTTTTTGCCTACACTTACCTGTATGCTTGCTACCTCATTTTGTTGACCTTTGTGGAGCGCCAGGGTAATACCAGATACTTGAGATCTGGACTTATCAAGAGAGCCTCCAAGTCACTTAACGTAACATAAGGGAAATCTGTTCAGGGGGAGACAGTAGGCTACGAGCATGTTTGCGCTCTGCCTAGTTTCCTAGTACCTTTTATGCCACTGCTAGACTTTATTAGTGAGAAAGACAGCATTGTGTTTATTAACTTTAATTGTGTATGCTTTAGGAATTATTCACGCCTTATTTTAGCCTAGGTTGATGCACAGTGCACAACCTAGTTTGGCTGTTACGTTGCCTAAGGAAGTACTGTTTTTGAGTGGCGATTATTAGTGCTGTCACAGAGTTGTTGCACTCCCCTGTTATAAATATGTGTCCTACTTTTTGGTGTATTTAAGATACACGCTTTGGTGTCCTGCCCCTGCATTATTTATGTTCTATATTAACGAGCATCTTAGAGCATCAGACGTTTTCAGAAGATTCTTTATCTGATTGCTGTAGGACTAGACTTCCAGTGTTTTCATAGAGCATTGTAGAGTTTAGTGGTGAGTACAGACGTGTTATTACTTAAGAGCATTTTATTAACGTAAAGTACTCCTGTTGTGAGTAGGTTTTGCCGTCATCGGCAAGCCTTTGTAGAAGTGCACTAAAACCCAGTTAATTGATACCCCGTTATCCAGTAGATTAACTCTGGAGGGTTTAAGTGTTTTGTTCACCGGTGTAATAGTTCGAGGGTTTGGAATTAGCGTACCGTTGTTGCAGATATAGCCTATCATCTAGTCCATTCTTAAGTGCCCTTATTTATTTCGTAGTGCCGGTCGTAACAACTTTCACTCTCTCTTTTTACACACACACACACACACACACACACACAAACACACACTTTATTATCAAATATATCGTGTACCACCAGCCGTCTATTTGTCTGTCTGGAAACTCCAAGACAGTTTCGATGGATATATATCACATTTCACAGGTATATCCAGTTCGTCAATGTGGCGGTCAGTCACATATTTATGCTATGTTATTCAAAGGTCAGGGGCAATAGTCAAGGTTACAAATTTGGTCAATATTTCATATTTTAAAGTTATATTGAAATATCGAGATGGTTTCGTGAGTTGCTCGAAGATCAAGGTAAAATATTATGGTCAATATTTCATTATGTTTAGTCTGTCCCCAAATGTCACCTAATTCAAAATACTAGTTGCAGTTGACTCTGGTATAATGCTCACCAAATATTTAATAAATAATCAAAAGGCCAAAGGTCAATATGAACAAATTGGTCCGTATATCATGATTGTAAGTGTTTACTGAAACATCACCACATTCACTGCAATAGCTGCTGCTTAAATTGCATTATGCTTGCCAAATTGTAATACATATTATATGGGGTCAAGTCAAATGTCAAGTTTGAAATTCAAAGGCCAATATACAAATTTCAGTAGTATTTCATATACTAACACATGGGTTTTCCTCAAATTTCACATGTATATATGTTCATCAATGGGAAAATTAGTTCAGATATAAATACTATGTTGCTTGAAGGTAAGGTAAACAAAATATGGTCAATGTTTCATCAATGGAGAGGGTCACCCTAATTGAGAGTAAACCACCCTTATTATCAAAACAGACCCATAGAGAAGAAAACAAACAATCAAAGTATTCTTAAGCAATGCTAAAACCTGCACTACTACTGTATTAATCCTATTATTCTTATTTGTTAAAGCTTCCAATACCAGTGACGGCATTGTTATACATTTCAGCTACATTTAGACGATTTTATGAAGCTTAGGAAGGATATATGGTAGCTGAAAGGGATTTTAAGATTGTCTGTAGTTGTTTAACTAGTACGTGTCCTTCCTAAGCTGAATATAATAGTTTAATAGTTGCCAGAACATATTAAAAAAAGACGTCACCGGTGTTGAACGGGTTAACAACTCGGCGTAACCACAGTGGTATTACACACACAAATCCCGTCCATGTACTGTGTACCACCATCCAACCTGTCCGTCGTCCGCTGTCTGTCCGTCCATCAGTCAACATCAATTTGTTTTCAATTATTAACCCTTTGAGGATCTTGACGCATTTTGACAATGTATTCTGGCTATCATCAGGGAAATTTGTACTGTTTTGGAAGGCCATCGAACTGTCAAAGGAGTACAACTATATTAGTCATCCCTCTGACTCCAAGTTCCTTCTTAACCCCTCCAATTCCAGAGACGACTATAGTTGTCAGTAGGTAAGTAACTCCCCAGTAAGTATAGTTGTCAGTAGGTAAGTAACTCCCCAGTAAGTATAGTTGTCAGTCGGTAAGTAACTCCCCAGTAAGTATAGTTGTCAGTAGGTAAGTAACTCCCCAGTAAGTATAGTTGTCAGTAGGTAAGTAACTCCCCAGTAAGTATAGTTGTCAGTAGGTAAGTAACTCCCCAGTAAGTATAGTTGTCAGTAGGTAAGTAACTCCCCAGTAAGTATAGTTGTCAGTAGGTAAGTAACTCCCCAGTAAGTATAGTTGTCAGTAGGTAAGTAACTCCCCAGTAAGTATAGTTGACAGTAGGTAAGTAACTCCCCAGTAAGTATAGTTGTCAGTAGGTAAGTAACTCCCCAGTAAGTATAGTTGTCAGTAGGTAAGTAACTCCCCAGTAAGTATAGTTGTCAGTAGGTAAGTAACTCCCCAGTAAGTATAGTTGTCAGTAGGTAAGTAACTCCCCAGTCCCAGCGACGGATATAGTCGTCAGTAATGTACTTTCCTTGTAACTGCCTGTACAAGGCTGTACCAGTTACCACGACCGCTTAAACACTGCTCCTGTTATGGCAACACTTCTCAGGTTATACTGTATGAGACCCACTGAAGGGTGGGAGGGCCAGTGTTGCCTCATATCTGGAGGTGGAAATGTGGTCTCTCCTGCCATTTTGGCTACATTGCTTGGGACTGCTGGGGACTTTTATTACTGTATCCTACGGTACAGTACGGGTTAAAATGAATGAAATCGTGTAATTATTTATTTTTTTCCTATGTGAATGAGGGAAACAAAAGGCATAACTGCCTGCAGCAAGTGCCTCCCCCAGATTTCAAAGAATGACAGGGCCGAAATCAAGGGACGTTCGAGCTACAATGCCTGGACACACGGAGTTTGAAGCAATTTAAGTAATAGGAAGAGGGAAAGACTGATTCTGGGAGAGAGTTCCAGAGCTCAGCAGTTGAATAGAAGAAAGTCTGGGAATAGTGTTTTACTCTTGGTTTGGAGAGTTGCACAGAGTAGGGGTGGGATTGTGTTGCAAGGCGGGGACTTCCTACCCTACGTAGAGGAGGTGGTATACACTGGGAAAGCTCCGAGGAACACTGGTTATTGTAGTAGCGATAGAATAGCGAGAGAGATGCAACATTGCGGCGAAGAGAGAGAGATTGCAGAGAGTTGGTGAGTGGACAGGAGTTAATGATACAAAAGATTTCCTTTCTACTTTATCTAGAAGTGCGGTGTGAGAGGATCCTCCTCCTGTACACATGTGTACAATACTCAATACAAGGACACACTGTGCCCCTGTACAGAGCAAGAAGCTGCGCAGGGGTAAAGAAATCCTTGAGGAGGTTGAGCACACCCAGCTTCTGGGAGGCTGCCTTGGCGAGACTGGTATTATGGTCTTTCCAAGTGAGAGCAGAAGAAAAAGAGTAACAGAGAACATTGAAAGTAGATGAAGGGTTGATTTTTGTATTGTTGAAGAATAAGGGATAGTCCTCTGGAGGTTCCTGATTGGTAGTAAGATGCATAAATTGAGTTTTGGAAGAATTTAATGCAACAAGGTTTTCTCTACCCCAATTGGAAATAGTAGCTAGATCAGAAGATAAGTATTTTATGGTTTCATTACTTTACTTTTGAGGGACTGCTGGCTGGGGCGTTCTGGAAAACTAATTGAGTGGTGTAAGATAGTCATCTGCATATGAATGGATGGGACTGGATGTAAAGTTGAGAAGATCATTTATGAAAATTAGAAAGAGAATAGGAGATAGGACAGAACCCTGAGGAACACCGGAGTTGATAGGATGAGGAAATGACCGATGGCCGTCCACAACCACAGCTATGGAATGGCCGGAAAGAAATTAGAGACAAAGGCACAGAGGGAGGGACAGAAACCGAAGGAGGGCAGTTTGGAAATTAAAGATTTGTGCCAGACTCTATCGAAGGCCTTCGATTATGTCTAGTGCAACAGAAAAAGTCTCGCCGAAGTCCCGAAAGTTGGATGACCAAGAGTTAGTAGGATATGAAAGAAGATCACCAGTAGATTGACCCTTAAGGAAGCCATACTGGCGATCTGAGAGCAGATTATGAGAAGATAAATGCTTAAGAAATTTGGAAGCAAGAATAGTTTCAAAAACTTTAGAGATACAAGAGATGAGAGCAATTGGACGATAGTTTGAGAATTGAGAGCGGTTACCCTTCTTTGGGACAGGTTGAATGAGAGCAAACTTCCAGCAAGAAGGAAAGACATTAGAGAAGAGACAGAGATGAAAGAGTTTGTCCGTGACATGTTTGTAAAAGTTTACAGTGTAACACCTAACAGACTGTTGTGTAAATGTTGTTTGTTTTGCTGTAACGCGGGAGCTCTTGTCCAAACATTGGAGTTGAAACGAGTGGCTACCCTCTGCATGCCAAAGAAAGAGAGAGAGAGAGAGCGAGATATTAACATAGATTTACATATTTACACTGTCCACACAGGCCTTGTGATCCCAGCGAGGTGGCCAGGACGTAATTCTAATAGACAGCAAACCCATTAAGGGGGGTGACCTGCTTTTTGTTATTTCTGTCCTTTTCTCTCTTTCTCTAGCTTGTATCCATTCGGCCCCATTCAGCCAACTTTTTAAGACGTTTATCCCCATCTAGGTGTCGATTTCTTCCTGGCGAGCGATAGCGAGCCAACATTATATGAAGAAATCCGGCTTCGCCGGAGACATTTTTCTATCGAAAAATGTACAAATTTAGCCTGCTGTCAAACAAAAATAAAAAATATGCTGGCTCGCTACCGCTCACCAGTAAAAATAAACGTCTTAAAACAGTAGGCTGAATGGGGCCAAATGGATACAAGCCAGAGAAAGAAAGAAAAGGACAGAACCAAAACAGGTCCCCCCCCCCTTAATGTAATACTGATGGAACAGTTATAATTGGACCGGATGGGGTAGATGGGATAATACGAGGAAAGATGGGGTAGATGGGATAATACGAGGAAAGATGGGGTAGATGGGATAATACGAGGAAAGATGGGGTAGATGGGATAATACGAGGAAAGATGGGGTAGATGGGATAATACGAGGAAAGATGGGGTAGATGGGATAATACGAGGAAAGACGGGGTAGATGGGATAATACGAGGAAAGATAATAGAAGAAAAGAAATAATGTAGGTACCCAGGGGAGTGGATAGCGAAGAATGGAACATGAAGGCTAAATAATGAGAACATAATGGGAGTGCAACAGTGTAGTGGACAAGTATGGAATGTGACAACAGCGAGAGTTAGTACGGTATCTACTGCTGTACGGAAAATGTGGACAGATTTTGAGGTGCCGGGAATAATGTATGGAATAGATGTGAATAGTGGTACAAGAGGAGAAATGTATATGCTAAAGGGGGAGAAAAGTAAAATTGGAAGAATAGGGCGCGACACAAGGAGAGGTAATGAGGCAGTACGTGGTGAAATGGGATATAGCAAATTTGAGGGGAGGATAATGAAAGCAAAAATGTAGTATAAAATTAAGTTAATATAAATGAAAATTCATACATGGCCTATAAGAATGCATGAATGGGGAGAGGGTAAGAGCAAATGGGCTAGGGAGTGTATAAGGATACTGAACAAGATAGGATTAATGCAAAACCGAATAGGAGGGATTTAGAGCGCAATAGAGAAACATGTGGAACTATGATTGGGAAGGCGGCTAGAGAGAATAGTGAAAGAAGTAGGAAGACAAGAGTGAAAGAAAAAGATGGAGAAGAATGATACATTGGAATAAAGTCAAGGAGAGATAGTTTCTATGATGGGAGCTGGGGGCTGAGTTAATATTTAAAGCCAGCTCAGGGGCCTTGGAGACAAACAAAAGAACATGGAGGCTGAATAGAAGAGTGAAACTGTGTGGAAATGTACAGTAGGTGGGCAACAAGTGGAAGAGACGAGAGAG
Organism: Lithodes maja; assembly: GCA_037953745.1. Classification (NCBI taxonomy): domain Eukaryota; kingdom Metazoa; phylum Arthropoda; class Malacostraca; order Decapoda; family Lithodidae; genus Lithodes; species Lithodes maja. The sequence continues at coordinate 58,458 of JBAKBP010005060.1, read as the reverse complement.
CATTATATTGATTGAATGCCAACATTGCAGACGAGAAAGAGATCAGGTGGAAGAGGAGCTATGAGAACAAATGGGTGGACATGAATGGATCGAGGTAAAATCAAACTATGACGTGAACTTCCTACTAGGTCCTGACCCAACAGTAGAAGGATATAGCCTAACTGAGAAAGAATAAGGTTCGTGAAAAAAGTTATTGGAAAATTTGGAGAAAAAAATCTGAATAAAGTAAAGTTGATGGGAGAGTGAGGGAAATAGGACACACAATAAAACGTGAGGAAAAAGGGATAATTTGTAGCAAAAGGAGTACTGAACAAGTAAAGTATTGAGACACTAACAAAGAAGGAAAATATTAGGGCATTTAAGAAAACTACGGTACGATACTGCAGTAATACAGGTAGAACAATAACAAGGTAAAACAAGGTAAATACTAAATACAAATAATAACTAACATGACAAAATTTAATACCACCCTGTCATGTTACCGGTAATAAGACGTTAGGTGTTGTTGTGAAAAGTAAAAAAGACCAAATTGAAATATCTAAGTATAAAATAAATATTGCTGGATTGAAAACAGTGATAATCTAACAAGGTAAAAACAGTAAAACACGTAGAATAAGGAACTAAAATGAAAACATGAAAGAAACTGAATGAGATAAAGAAAGTTGGGCAATAGAAGGAGAAACATTGGAGATAATGATAAAGCATGTACGAAACGTTCCCCTTAAGCTATTTATTTAATATACTACTCTCTGAATACGAAATGTATTACAATTATGTTTCCAAACTATTTATTTTGCTCAACATTGAAGATTTCCCTGGAGATTCCGGTAACTAGTGAAGCTGAAATAATTAATTTCATTTGTTTAGAGGCCAACAACTCCAAGACGAAGAATAATAATAATAAGAAGGTTGGAATTTGTACACATGGACTAACGGGTATTATCCAGGGTACCACATATTACTCTTCTGGGTGGAACATTTGGGACATTAAAGCTGTCCACTTACTCCAGGTTACTATTTACTGGTAGGCGAACCAAGGTATCAGGTGTTAAGAGACTTATAATAACTGTCATCCTGCCTGGGACTCTATGCCTGGTTAACTTGGCTATGAACCGAATATACGCTAACAAATACGTTACAGGACACCCTATTTTTATTTTATTTTTTCCTATATTCCAACTACTCCCTCACGGGCATAGGCTGAGAGCCTGTTCAATAGCTTTTTTCCAGACCCATTCTCATACTAACAGCTTGATAATTATGAGACATGTTGACAACATATTTTGCCTATCATTAGACGATCTTAACAACTTAGGAAGGCGCTTGGCCCATCAAAATTAAAAACTAACTATTAAATATGTTGCATTTTATAGAAGATGGATTCAAAACATGTTATATCAACTCTGATCAATATACACGTGTGTTGAGCTGGTAGAGAAGAGGAGCGGGTGAGTGTGGGGGCTGTGTGGGAGGGAGGGAAGCGGTAGGGTTGTTTGGTTATTTGCAATGCCATATGGAGACTCAGTTATTGACAATAAGTTAGTATCTCTATTTCATTACGACGAAGCATTACTTCATATAAAGTAAACTACAAGAAAAAAAAATCAGCTTAGGAAGGATCTGATTTAAGTCACATGGGTTCAATCAATATATTTATTCAAGCAGATCGTTTTTTAGAGTTCGCTGATCCAGAAGTAGGCACAGATTCTGTAAGTGGGATTCCCAGTCCCAACTTCCAGGGGCTGATCCTCCCTACCCCTTTTGGAAAGAAGTGCTGGCTACTGACTACTGACTAACTGACAGATCGTTCTTTAAGTCGAATAAAATAGTCTGATAATAACATGCATGAAGTAAAAAACATGCTCTATGATATACAGAAAGGGCTAACAACATATTGATAGGATATTCCGGATGTATTTTAGTATGATTAATGTTGTTGTGAAATATAAAAACATCATATGAAGTCAGGATAACGTAATATCATTTTCCATAACTGAACAGTTTCATTACATTACGTTACATTAACCCGTCCAGTACCGATGATATTTGTGGTATTTAGTTTCAGCAATAAGTAGACGATAATAAGAAGATACTAGGATCAATTTATAATATATAATGTTCAATTTGGTAGACGGCCTTCCGAAACTGAATATAATCGTCATTGTCAAAATATAATATATGAGACGTCACCAGTACTAGATGAGTTAATAAACTCTAGCACCACGCGATACTGAACTAATATGTAAAACGTATTAAGAACAAGGATGACCAAATATCACGAAGCAAATTAATAAGATGAAGGAATTATATAATAGGCCACAGTGGAAAGCATTAACCCTTCCAGTACCAGCGATGTATTCTAAACTATATTTCATCAATATTGATAGTTTCACTACCAGGACGTCTGTTTACCTTTCATTATGGCTGAAGTTAGACGGTTTTATGCAGTTGAAGGACCTACTTAATTCAGAGGGCATGTTAAGATCGAATTTCCACCTGTGAGACCAAGTGTTGCATTTAACAACACAGGAAATCGTCTAAAGGTAGCCGGAGTATAACAAATATTGTCCTGGGTCTCGAGGGGTTAACGCAATTTTATGAAGATTAAAACAGATATGTGGTAGCTAAAAGGATTAACAGACATGGTTCGAAGCCATATAATTGGTATACGTCCTTCCTAAACTTAATAAAATAACCTAATAGTAGTCAGAATATAATGAACAGGATATCACCGGTGCTGGATGGGATAACAATATTAAAATCCCAGCTACAAGTGACGAAGGCCCCTATGGCACCGAGTCTTAGTCAATACTGTTAAAAAAAAAAAAAAAAAAAAAACGAAAGTTAGATATCATCATGGGTTTAAACGACAAGAGACCTTACAGTTCGTCGGTTAAGTCTTATTGTTTGAATTGTTAAACTTATATTTGCTCTCCCTTTTAATGTTTTCAGCCCATATTTCACAAATGTGTTTACCTGCTCGTCATAGCTCAACATATTGGCCGTGAGATCACGACCTACTGAATTATCATCTATTTAGAACGATAACTGGATTACCCCTTCTGTACCGGCGACGTCTTTTTCTTATTTTACTCTAAGTATATTTAGACGTATTTGTGCAGTATAAGAAGGATCTGTGCTAGTAAAAAGGTTTAAGTTAGATAGTTCGAAGCCTGTTATGTTAACACCTGGAGGCGCTTTTTATACTCGGTAAAATAGTCTAGTAGTAGCCAGAATAAAGTTACAAGGGCATCGCTGGTACAGAAGGGGTAAATAGTCTAGTAGTAGCCAGAATAAAGTTACAAGGGCATCGCTGGTACAGAAGGGGTAAATAATAATTATGTCCCAAGAGCTTGGCCGTGGTATCCACACGACCCTTTTTCTTCTTCTTCTTCTTCGTGGGTCGGACGGCGAGCAGCTAACAAAGGTGTGGAATGTGGACACTCATAATTGTATATGGGAGGTAAAATATAATTTACGCAATTTCAAAAGTAGCACTTGTCCGCGCAACTTCAAGGTTCCCAGAGTAAGACACGAATAAAATCAATCCTGTAATTGAGAAGTAACTATTGTAGTTCTCTAGAATGTCCCTCTCTGTACCGGTGACGTCCTTTTAACTTTAATCTGGCTACATTCAGACGATTATATTCTGTTTAAAAAGAGCCCCCAACAATTAACCGGCTTCGATCTATCTCCCTTAACCCTTTTTACTACGACAGATCCTTCTTAAGCTGCATAAAATCGTCTAAATAGAGTATAGCTAGAATATATTTAAGAAGACGTCGCTGGTACAGAAGAGGTTAACTGTCATAGAAGACAGTATCAGAGAGAGAGAGAGAGAGGAGAGAGTTCTAATTCACGGTATTTTGTGGATTTACTCAAATATTGGCATTGATTGATTGCAAATGTGTTGTATTTTGATCATGTCGTTTTCCATGTGTTACAAATGTAACAGGCTTCCACGTGTTAATAAACATTCGGATCATTATGATAATATATTGGAAACAAAATTATGAAAATGTTATTTACCTACAAACAAGTTGTTCCCTCCTTCCCCCACCTTCCGACCCCTATCAGTTCTTACCCCTCCTCTCACCCATCACCCTCTACCTTCACAACCACACACATCACAGTGTGCCATCTGTTGGCAGAAAGATGCACGTGTGTACACCTAAAATTCTCGAGTCTATGAATAACCCAAGTGACGGTGAGGCAGGAGAGGCAACAGGACTTTTGCCGCTGACTGTACTACAGTGAGGGTGTGTGTGTGTGTGTGTACGTACGTGTGCGTTCGTGCGACTGCCTCCTCCTGTTTCCCTCAGATTTTCCACATTTCCTTCTCGACCAAGTTTCCCACCACACCTTTTCTTACATTGACTTTACACCGGAGATTACTTGAAATTCTTGTGAAGATGTGTATATTGGAAAATGTTTTCAGCACCATGTCACGTCAGAGAATAGGGACAGCATTGGACATCAATATATTGAATCCCTTACCATACCAACTTAATGTTTGAGAGAGAGAGAGAGAGAGAGAAAAAAGAGAGAGAGAGAGAGAGAGAGAGAGTGAGATAAATAGAGCTACATAGATACACAGACAACACACACCTCAAGGTCCTTACTAGGCAGTCTGGCCTTACAAACTATATATATATATATATATATATACCGGGTATATATATATATATATATATATATATATATATATATATATATATATATATATATACACACAAATATATATATATATATATATATATACATATATACATATACATATACATACATATACATAAATACTGTACATGTGCTTATATATACACGAATACATATATACACATATATATGTGCATAAACTTATCTCCGTCACCTGTCCTATCTGTTCAGAACGGCCACCCGATCCTCCCAGCCAGCGGCGCTTGTGGCACTTTGGCGCTGCCGACTGGGAGGCCCTCCGGCAGTACTTCTTTGATTTCCCATGGAATAACTTCTGCTTCCGTGGCCAAGGACCCTAGGAGAGTGCTGAACGCATTACCGAGGTAATCCTTTCGGGCATGGAAGCGTACATTCCATTTTCTTTCTCTCAGTCTAATGCAAAAAAATCTTGGTTTACTCACGCTTGTTCTACTGCTGTCCGCAACAAAGAGGAAGCATTCAAATGGTACCGACGCCTTAAAACTCAAGAATCTCATTCTTCTTATGTTTCTGCCCGGAATCAAGCCAAATCTGTTCTTCGACTTGCCAAGCACTCTTTCATCAATAATAAATGCCCTGAACTATCCAACTCTAGCTCTTCCCAAGCTTTCTGGCATCTAGCCAAAAACATCTCCAACAACTTTTCTTCCTCTTCTTTCCCTCCCCTTTTCAACTCTGATGGCACAACCATCACTTCTTCCTCTGGCAAAGTTGAAATCTTTGCTCAAACTTTTGCCAGAAACTCTACCTTGGATGATTCCGGTGCTATTCCTCCCTCTCCAACCCCCCTCTCTCCTACTTATGCCTAATATCCTAATCTCTTCTAAAGATGTACTTTCTACCCTCTCTGGGCTTAATACTAAGAAGGCGTACGGTCCGGACGGTGTTCCTCCTGTTGTACTTAAAAACTGTGCTTCCATGCTGACCCCCTGCCTAGGCAAACTCTTTCGTCTCTGTCTCTCCTCTAACGTCTTTCCTTCTTGCTGGAAGTATGCTCTCATTCAACCTGTCCCAAAGAAGGGTGACCGCTCTCAACCCTCCAACTATCGTCCAATTGCTCTCACCTCTTGTGTCTCTAAAGTTTTTGAAACTATTCATGCTTCCAAATTTCTTAAGCATTTCTCTTCTCATAATCTGCTCTCAGATCGCCAGTATGGCTTCCTTAAGGGTCTACTGGTGATCTTCTTTCATATCTTACTAACTCTTGGTCATCCAACTTTCGGGACTTCGGTCAGACTTTTTCTATTGCACTAGATATATCAAAGGCCTTCGATAGAGTCTGGCACAAAACTTTAATTTCCAAACTGCCCTCCTACGGTTTCTGTTCCTCCATCTGTGGCTTTGTCTCTAATTTCCTTTCCGGCCGTTCCATAGCTGCGGTTGTGGACGGCCATCGCTCATTTCGTCATCCTATCAACTCCGGTGTTCCTCAGGGTTCTGTCCTATCTCCTATTCTCTTTCTAATTTTCATAAATTATCTTCTCAACATACATCCAATCCCATCCATTCATACGCAGACACAGACGACTCTACTTTACACCACTCAATTAGTTTTCCAGAACGCCCCAGCCAGCAATCCCTCAAAAGTAAACTTAATGAAGCCATAAAATGCTTATCTTCTGATCTAGCTACTATTTCCAATTTGGGTAGAGAAAACCTTGTTGCATTTAATGCTTCCAAAACTCAATTTATCCATCTTACTACCCGTCAGGAACCTCCAGAGGACTATCCCTTATTCTTCAACAGTACAAAAATCAATCCTTCATCTTCCCTCAATGTTCTCGGTGTCTTTTTTTCTTCTGCTCTCACTTGGAAAGACCATATTACCAGTCTCACTAAAGAAGCCGCCCAGAAGCTGGATGTGCTCAACCGCCTCAAGGGGTTCTTTACCCCTGTGAAGCTTCTTCCTCTGTACAGGAGCATAGTGCGTCCTTGTATTGAGTATTGTTCACATGTGACGGGAGGATCCTCTCACACCGCACTCCTAGATAAAGTAGAAAGGAAAGCCTTTCGTATCATTAACTCCCGTCCACTCACCAACTGTCTGCAATCTCTCTCTCTCTTCGCCGCAATGTTGCATCTCTCTCGCTATTCTATCGCTACTACAATAATCAGTGTTCCTCGGAGCTTTCCCAGAGTATACCACCTCCTCTACGTAGGGTACATAGTACCCGCCTTGCAACATAATCCCACCCTGTGGGTGGACTCTGTGCATCTCTCCAACCCAAGAGTGAAACGTTATTCTCAGACTTTCTTCTATTCAACTGCTGAGCTCTGGAACTCTCTCCCAGAATCAGTCTTTCCCTCTTCCTATGACTTAAATTGCTTCAAACTCCGTGTGTCCAGGCATTTTAGCTCGAACGTCTCTTGATTTCGGCCCTGTCACTCTTTAAAATCTGGGGGAGGCACTCACTGCAGGCAGTTATGCCTTTTGTCTCCCTCATTCACATCGAAAAAAAAAATATATATATATATATATATATGTGTGTGTGGGGTGGGTACAGACTCCAGATATAATGGTAGGCTGCAACTCACTTATATTGAAAACATATCAAACATAGGTTCTTAGATCTTTAATCATGATTACATGGTCTGATACATTTCTGAACTTATATACTATTTAACGTTCAAGACGTATATGTTTTCATAATAACGATTCACATAAAATTTTGGAAGTTAGCCAACAACATACTTGAGTAGCTTGACTCAGGAAGCAAACGTTAACCAACTCTTAGCAGTGACGCACCATTGGTTATTATATGAAAATGTTTACCCATAAGCCAAACATTATATCCTATATTTTATTAACTTCACCACAACAGCAAACACCCCCAATGAAATTAATTAAAGTATATATGATCCACCGGGATTCGAACCCGGGTTATCACACACAGATGGTTGCCACCTTAACCATTACACCACCAGGACGGTTAAAGGTTTATGCACACGCCTACGACTTATTATCCATTCTCGAATACTGGATATTAATCTAATCATGTTCATATTCCCAACCGCGCTATGGTAGGCCTAATGTTTAAGTGAGAGGAAGGAATATTCATGGGGCACAGATCATATAGACCGGCCTCGGTACGAAATATCCCTGAACCTACTTATAATCTATATTTTATTAACTTCACCACAACACCAAACACCCCCAATGAAATTAATTAAAGTATATATGATCCACCGGGATTCGAACCCGGGTTATCACACACAGAGTGTTGCCACCTTAACCATTGTGAATTATACCAATACGTCAACATTTAGGTCTTGAAAAAACGAAAAAGAAAGTCACATTCTTGGACTGTACCTTGGAAACAAACAATTTGTGTTGTCCAGCGAGTTATCATATATCTTGTTTCGAAGGTACATAACGTTGCCTATATTTGCGGATGAATCAGCTACATCCCGATCCCGCTACATCCTGTTTTAGACAATTTTGCGGTGCAATACACACCACAGTCGTTTGCGGAAATCCGGCAGGGTCACTTTGTTCATTTTGACTGTGCTAACAAATGTCGTGGAGGTAGCAGTTTAGAAGGAGTAATACGTCAAATGTTCCGGAGACAACATAACACAGCGAAACAACTTACTTAACGAGTGTAGCGGAAATCAGGCAGGTTCACTTTGTTCCTTTTTGCTCTGTGAACAACTTTGGCTATATTATTCAATGTCGTGGAGGCAGCTGTTTAGGAGGAATAGCGCGTCAAAGATGCCGGAGATGGCAAACTCATTTTAGCAAAACTCATCCCTCGTCCTAGCGGAATCAAATTACAAAGGCCTATTGGTCCCTGATAGGCAGTTCGGGCCTCATTCTAAAGTTGGCGGGCACCACAGAGTACTTGAACATTATAGTAAAACAGACAATGCTCTCATCACTCAATAATCCAGCCCTAGATCACCTTCTTAAGTTGAACACAAATCACCTAATGGTAACTAGACACCACCATAAGTAAATATGACATTCCAAAATAAATTACTGCGAATATCATAACAGATTAAGATGAAATACTCTTACAGTAAAATATATACATATATAACACAACTAATTATATATATCTTGTAGTATTTCTTTAGAAACTGAAGGTAAGTTAGGCTTTGCAATCCATTAGGAGTATGGTTTCATAAACAAATATGTTATTCTTAAATTGTTTCAGTCATGTTTCACATATTTTGCTTATCATTAGACGATTTAACTCTGTTTAGGAATGATTAATGATAATCAACGAATTAATGGAAATATAATACGCCTCTGATTACGTACCAGACGTTCTTCCTCAGCTATATAAAATATTCTAATAATAGCCAGAGTATAATTATGAAATAATGTTGTCACCCATAAATAATTGGTGAATGGCATAGATATGTCAATTATACGTGCCTGAATAGAAGGTAGCACTGTACAAATAATTATATATATATATATATATATATATATATATATATATTGTTACGACCGGGCACTCGGGTACACTAGGGCTCTTACACAGGACTCGAGTATGGCTCGCTGCCACAACGGAAACACACGATCCCAACCCCAGAGTACTGCCAGCCGAACAAAAAACGCCACTACCCTCCAGAGTTCTATCTGCTATAACGGGGTATACAAGAACTCGGTACTAGCGTTTCACACAACAGACTAATAACAAGACGGGAGTTATCTAGTCTGGTCAACAATCAAACAAAGAAGAAAGTACTACAACACTTAAAGAATAGTGTTGGCCGAAGCCGAAGTAATCCACCCTTGAACTAAGAACTTAAGAAGTCCTCCACCCTCTACTTCGGATCGGCACTATTACGTTACGTTAAACAATAGTCCTCGAGCATCAAGCAAGGAATCTTCTGATAAGTTAGATGCTTCTCGAATACTCATAAGAAGTAAGTATCGGATTTTGAACAGCAATTTAATGAATAACTCACTGGTAATTAAAGGCTTTAAATTGACATAAGAAGAATTATAAGAATAAGCAATAGGATATGGCAAACATTAAGAAGAAGTACTCCGACAATGCACTGGCAATAGCCTACTAAGATTGTGCTCGTGGGCCACTAATCTCTGAAGCAGCTAAGCGTGCTACACATGAAATCAATAGTGCTTAAACAATAATATACATAAGGAGAAGCTTCAATACTATGCTGTATCTGCTGGTCGAGCAAAGTCTAGCTGGGATATCTAAGGTTAAGAGACAATGGCTGAGCAAGCGGCTCGTAGCCTAGCGAGGTCCTTAAGACTGTGCGGCCAAATTACGGTAATTGACGGGATGCTCTCTTGAGAGATCCAGATCACTAGTATCTGGTTCTCTCCTGGCGATCCTCTCAAAGTCAAGCAAATGAGATAGCACAGTGTTGGGTGGCACAGGCAAAAGCCCTCACTCGCAACACAGTGCTAAACTCCCACGGTACACAGTCAGAAAGACCACCTAGGCGTTCCACGTCTCCGTTGCAATTGTACTGGTTCAACCGCAACCTAGTACTCATAGGAAATCACAACTCAGAAACCCTATCCCAGTCTAGCATTGCCTAAACCAGCAGAAAACAGGAACATGAATAATCGCACACAGGGAAATGCATATACGAGTGCAACAAACATCAATCAATCCTATTCTAGTTAACCCTTCCAAAAATAGGCTATCTAACAGGCACTTATCTCGTGAGAACTCAAGCGATAATACTTTGGCTGACTAAATCTGCACCAAAGGGGTCATGGAGGTTAAACAGGGACGAGAAGAGAAGAAGATAGGCTGTTCAGAGAGTAGAGAAAGTTCACATCAGTCGGAAGAATATGGATAGTTGCAAGGGATATGAGAAGTCGCTTTGCCTGATGAGTTCTGAGGAAAATGCGGCGGGACCTCCCTTTTTATACTCGGCCCTTTAGTGAGCATAACGCCAACTACTAAGGACCGCCCACTGGCAATCATGACGTCATATTCTCTCTCAATCTGGGATCGACAAAGAACTTCCCACGCGCTGAGAGGGAGGAAGGGGGAAGGGAGGAGGGAGTGAGGCCTACACACCTCGTGGCGCGCTCACTGGCCGTCGTTACATAACTCTCTCTCTCATCATTGTATATAAGTCCCACACACAATACTTATAACTAATGATATAAAATAGAACTCGTTGACTTAGAAGAAAACAAAATACATAATGATAATACTTATAGTACAACGGTTCACATAAACTGAGTTAGGAAACTCTACACAGACTACAGCCAAAGTTCCTGCCCTGACGATCCTAGCGAGGGTGGGGCCTGACTGGGCGTTCTGTACAGCATGCTCATACTCGACATGCGTCACACCTCCCCCAAGATTTTACTTGCTCAACCCTGAGCTAAAATCTGATATACAGAACCCCATCAAACCCCTCACACCCAGCGACCGCATGGCACTAAAACAACGCTGAGTTTATCACTAAAACACATCTTATAAAAAAAAATTCACATTTCATAACTCCTCCCAACAATAGTAAAAGACATAATATCATGCTCCCAGAGCGAGCTTACAGCAGCTCAGCCGTTTGATAGTTCGTGGACTACTCAAACTTTATAGGCTATGACAAACTTATACAATTATCTTCATCAAAAAGAAAGAGTTTTTTTATATGATTTTTATATTTTAATATGTTTTTTCCGGCTGCACTATAAGGGCAGCCTATTTTCTTCTATACCAAACGCTCAACAATCCTGCTTTACGACCCAATACGCTGGGCTACAACCGCGAGCCAACAAGCACCAAGCGCAAAATACTACTCAAACCAAAGCAGGAGGCTACCCGTGTGTCAATCTCTTCGGGATCATACACCTGTGATAGCCTACGACTGATCATCTACCCTCGATAAACAATCCGCAATCACATTGTCACATCCCGCAATATGCCGGATGTCCAGGTTATACTCCTGCAACATCAATGACCACCGGGTCAGTCTCATATTGCGATTGTGAAATTGATTTAGGAATCTCAAAGGGTGATGATCAGTGTAGATAACCACGACTGGGCCATAGGCTGGAACATACACCTCGAAGTGCCTGAGTGACAGCACAATCGCCAGTAATTCCTTTTCTATTGTAGAATAGTTCTTTTGTGCAGCATTGAACTTCTTAGAAAAGAAACTTACTGGGTGTTCCACACCTTCATTGTCTGTCTGTAGCAAGACGGCACCAGCCCCTACACCACTAGCATCTGTTGCCAGCTGAAAAGGCCTGTTAAAGTCTGGGGCCCTGAGTATCGGGTGAGTACACAGCAAATTCGCGGACTTTCCTCTAACTTTCACTCTGTTGAGCACCATCTCTCCTCCTACAAACCTGATCTTCTCTTCCTCACCGAAACCCAGGTGTCTGTAGCAACATCCAGCAACCCCTTTTCTGTATCCTCCTACTTTCTCTATCCTAGTTTCAAAGCCAATGGCGGATGTTGTGCATATGTGCACAACAAACTCACTTGCTCTCGTGTTCCCGATTTCGACTCCTCTGAATTCTCAACTTTATGGCTCAAACTTTCCTGTCATTCTCTTACTAAATATTTCTGTGCTGTCTATCTTTCCCCTAACTCTACCAACTTTCCTAAATTCTTTGACTATCTAAACTCTACAGTGGAACACATTCTATCCATTTCTCCTTTCTCAGAAATCTCCATCTTAGGAGATTTCAACGTTCACCACCGCCAATGGCTCTCCTCTCACACTACTGATCCACCTGGTGAACAAGCCTACGTCTTTTCTATCCTAAATGACCTAGAGCAGTTAGTTCAGCAACCCACCCGTATCCCGGATCGCATCGGAGATCGGCCCAACATTCTTGACCTGTTTCTAACTTCTAACCCTTCTTCTTATACTGTCGATCTTTTCTCTCCTTTGGGCTCCTCCGACCATAAACTTATCTCTGTCACCTGTCCTATCTCTCCAGTACAGCCACCCGATCCTCCTAGCCGGCGGCGCTTGTGGCACTTTGGCGCTGCCGACTGGGAGGCTCTTCGGCAGTACTTCTTTGATTTCCCATGGAATGATTTCTGCTTCCATGGCCGGGGACCCTCGGAGAGTGCTGAACGCATTACCGAGGTAATCCTATCGGGCATGGAAGCATACATTCCATTCTCTTTCTCTCAGACTAATGCTAAAAAATCTTGGTTTACTCACGCCTGTTCTACTGCTGTCCGCAATAAGGAGGAAGCATTCAAACGGTACCGACGCCTTAAAACTCAAGACTCTCATTCTTCATATGTTTCTGCCCGGAATCAAGCCAAATCTGTTCTTCGACTTGCCAAACACTCTTTCATTAATAATAAATGCACTGAACTATCCAACTCTAGCTCTTCCCAAGCTTTCTGGCATCTAGCCAAAAACCTCTCCAACAATTTCTCTTCCTCGTCTTTCCCTCCCCTTTCCCACTCTGATGGCACAACCATCACTTCTTCCTCTGACAAAGCTAAACTCTTCGCTCAAACTTTTGCTAGAAACTCCACCTTGGATGATTCCGGTGCTATTCCTCCCTCTCCGCCCTCCTCTCTCTTACTTATGCCTAATATCCTAATCTCTTCTAAAGATGTACTTTCTACCCTCTCTGGGCTTAACACTAATAAGGCGTACGGTCCGGACGGTGTTCCTCCTGTTGTTCTCAAAAACTGTGCTTCCGTGCTGACTCCCTGCCTAGGCAAACTCTTTCGTCTCTGTCTATCCTCTAACGTCTTCCCTTCATGCTGGAAGTTTGCTCACATTCAACCTGTCCCAAAGAAGGGTGACCGCTCTCAACCCTCCAACTATCGTCCAATTGCTCTTATCTCTTGTCTTTCTAAAGTTTTTGAAACTATTCTTGCTTCCAAATTTCTTAAGCATTTCTCTTCTCATAATCTGCTCTCAGATCGCCAGTATGGCTTCCTTAAGGGTCGCTCTACTGGTGATCTTCTTTCATATCTTACTAACTCTTGGTCATCCTCCTTTCGGGACTTCGGTGAGACTTTTTCTATTGCACTAGACATATCGAAAGCCTTCGATAGAGTCTGGCATAAATCTTTAATTTCTAAACTACCCTCCTTCGGTTTCTATCCCTCCATCTGTGCCTTTGTCTCTAATTTCCTTTCCGGCCGTTCCATAGCTGCGGTTGTGGACGGCCATTGTTCACTTCCTCACCCTATAAACTCCGGTGTTCCTCAGGGCTCTGTCCTATCTCCTATTCTCTTTCTAATTTTTATAAATGATCTCCTTAACTGTACCTTAATTCCCATCCATTCATACGCAGACGACTCAACCTTACACTACTCCATTAATTTTTCAGAACGCCCCAGCCAGCAATCCCTCAACGACAAACGTAATGAAGCCATAGAACTCTTAAATTCTGATCTAAATACTATTTCCAATTGGGGCAGAGAAAACCTTGTTAACTTTAATGCTTCCAAAACCCAATTTCTCCATCTATCTACCCGTCAGGATCTCCCAGCGGACTATCCCTTATTCTTCAACAATACAAAAATCAACCCTTCACCTTCTCTCAATATTCTTGGTGTCTCTTTTTCTTCTGCTCTCATTTGGAAGGACCATATTACCAGTCTTGCTAAGGCAGCCTCCCAGAAGCTGGGTGTGCTCAACCGCCTTAGGGGGTTCTTTTCCCCTGCACAGCTTCTTGCTCTGTACAGGGGCATAGTGCGCCCTTGTATTGAGTATTGTTCACATGTGTGGGGAGGTTCCTCTCACACCGCTCTCCTAGACAAAGTTGAAAGGAAGGCCTTTCGTATCATTAACTCCCGTCCACTCACCAACTCTCTGCAATCTCTCTGTCTCCGCCGCAATGTTGCATCTCTCTCGCTATTCTATCGCTACTATAATAATCAGTGTTCCTCAGAGCTATCCCAGTGCATACCACCTCCTTTACGTAGGGCACGTGGTACCCGTCTTGCAACTCAATCCCACCCCTACTCTGTGCAACTCTCCAACCCAAGAGTGAAACGTTACTCTCAAACTTTCTTCTACTCAACATCTGAGCTCTGGAACTCTCTCCCAGAATCAGTCTTTCCCTCTTCCTATGACTTAAATTGCTTCAAACTCCGTGTGTCCAGGCATTTTGGCTCGAACGTCCCTTGATTTTGGCCCTGTCACTCTTTCAACTATGGGGGAGGCACTCGCTATAGGCAGTTATGCCTTTTGCCTCCCTCAATCACATAAAAAAAAAAAAAAAAAAAAAAAAAAAAAATGCTTCACTAAATTAAAAGCCTTTTCACACTCAGGCGCCCACAAAAACTTTTTGTCTTTAGATAACAAATCTGTGAGAGGTGCCAACACCGTGGAGTAACCTTTTATAAAGCGTCTGTAGTAGCCTATCATACCCAAGAATCTCATGATCTGCTTCTTGGTGGTTGGGTGCGGAAATTTATTGATAGCCTGTACCTTGTTCTGAGGAGGGCACACCTGTCCCCTTCCCACTACAAACCCAAGGTACTGCACAGTGGCTTTTACGAAGTCACACTTTGCCAAATTTACTACCAGACTTGCTTCACTAAGTTTCCGGAACAAGGTCTCCAGGTGCTCACAATGGCTCTCAAAGTCGTCATCATAAATGATTACATCGTCCAAGTATACAGTGCAATTTGGAATGTCCTTGACAATTTCATTCATCAGGTTCTGAAACGTTGCTGGTGCATTCTTAAGTCCGTAGGGCATAACATTACACCGGTAAGTACTCCCGTCCACCACAAAACCACATACCTCTTTAGCACGCTCGGACAAAGGTACTTGCCAGTAACCTTTTACTAAATCTACTTTAGACAAAAACCGAGCATTACCAATTTTATCAACACTATCATCAACCCGAGGAAGAGGATATGGGTTAGTTGGAGTCAAACCGTTTAGCCTACGGAAATCAATACAGAAGCGTACCTTGCCATCTGGCTTAGGCTGCAGTGTTACGGGGGAAGTCCATTTAACGGTGCCTTTCTCTATCAACCCTCTACCGAGCATATACTCCAACTCATCCCTCAGAGCGGGTAGTTTTATGGGGGGCACACGGTACGGGATTGACTTAAAGGGTAGATGGTCCCCCACGTCAACATCATGCATAGCCTGAGTAGTGAGGCCTGGGTGTTCAGCAAATACAGTGGGGTATGAACCGAGCAACTGACGGATAGCTTCAAATTGCGGCTCAGGCAAATGGGCTATAGCCTCGTCAGCCCTTAGGCTCGAGTTCCCCGCCCACTGATCCGCTGAAACATGGTGATCCCAGCTATCCTCCTCTGAAGCTTGACTGTCCCCCTCTCCTTCTCCACCACGGCCGCAACAAGCCAACACAGGGACAGTGAGAGGCTCAGAGGGGCGCCTCACATACTCTTTTATCAGGTTCACGTGACATAACTGATTCTTCTTCCTCCTGTCTGGAGTGGCAACAAGGTAATCTAGGTCCGAAATTTTCTCCACAATTTTATAGGGTCCAGTATACTTCGCCGACAAGGGGTTACCCACCAAAGGCAACAAAATCAACACCTCCTGTCCCACAATGAACTCCCGGAGCTTCACTTTGCGATCATACCTGTCCTTCATTAAAGCTTGTGACCCTGTTAAATTCCGACCTGCCATCTCCAGACTCTTAAGCATGCGCTCACGGCTTTCAAACACATACTTCAACAAGGAACAAGGCGGCACAGTTCCTTCCCAAATTTCCCGCAGCATATTAAGGGGGCCCCTGACTCGGTGTCCAAAAATCAGCTCGTTTGGACTAAATCCCAGGCTCTCACCAGGCACTTCCCGAGCAGCAAACAGTACATACGGCAATCCAAGATCCCAATCTCTTCCGTTATCAGCACAATAACACCTGAGCATGCTTTTAAGGGTGGCATGCCACCGCTCAAGCACCCCTTGGCTCTCAGGGTGATACGCTGACGATACCACCGCCCGTATTCCATGCTGTTGCATTGTTTGCTTAAAGAGATTGGAGGTGAAATTGGACCCCTGATCAGACTGAATCTCCTCCGGGTACCCGTACCTTGAAAAGTACCACAACAAGTTACTGACTACCGTCTTAGCCATGCCGTTTTTCATGGGGTATGCATCGGGGTATCTAGTGGCAACATCCATGATGGTTAACAAAAATTTATTACCAGCCTTTGTGGGAGGGAGGGGACCAACCATGTCAACAACAATCTTACTAAAAGGTGGCCCAATTACAGGAATAGGGTGCAACGGAGCTTTAGGAATAACTTGGTTTGGTTTCCCGACCCGTTGACAAATATCACATGAGTTTATCCAGGACTGCACATGAGACTTCATCCCCGGCCACCAAAACAACTTCCCCAAAGCCGCCACCGTTTTTCTTACCCCCAAATGTCCTGCCAGCGGTGTGTCATGCGCCAAACTCAGTAGGCTATCCCTGCACTCCCGCGGCACCATCAACTGGTCCACTACCCCGGACCCCATCTTCCAGCTACGGTTAGGGTCTTGAAAACGCCGATACAGGATGCCATCTAAATAAAAAAAATCTCCCGGCTGTGCATCACCGTCCTCGTCGAGCTCCACAGCTCCATTAGCACACGTTTGGAGCTCAGGGTCCCCCAGCTGCAACCGACGTATATCTGAGGGTGCCAAGCGATCTAACTGCTCCCGGAGCAATGCATGACCCTCCCCGATACTGGGCTGCTCCCTCTGTCTCTCTCGATGTTCATAACGTTGCTGTCGTGGAGACTCGTCATGCCCAGCCTCGTCACTCTCGATGACAGGCCCAGGGGCTACTCCAGAACTAAGTAATGGTGCTAATACTGAATCACCCAGGAGAGCCGCCGAGTCAAAACTCTTAAAACCAACTCCAGCTTTAGCCTCCTCCTGTTGATCGTTCCTCTGCTGGTCTGAAGACGGAGGACTAGGCGGTGACACTTTAGCTGCCCGAGCTCGGGTGACAGCACACGCCATGGGTTGTGCCTGGCACCGCTCGACCCACTCTCGCTCTTCCCTACTCACGTCGGCCGGCCTCTCGGCAACGACTAAGGGTAGAACCTCAGAAGCGGGCATTGCAAAGTCGTTGCCGAGAAGAAGGTCGACGACCTCCACTGGCAGTTTCTCAACAATCCCAACATCCAATTCACGTGCCACACCATCCACCTCCAACTCCAACCGCACCAGCGGGTATGACCGAGTTGCATTAATACCCTGCACCACCACCACCCGAGCCGCATTTATAGGGTAGCCAGTCAAGTTTTTCATCAAAGTCTGGGAAGCACCTGTATCACGCAAGACCTCTACTCCATGCTTGCGCCCCGCCCACATCACGCAACCCCGTCCTCTATGGTCGCAAAAAACATCCTGAGCAGGGTTCGAGCCTCCCAGGTGCTTCTGCATTGGCTGTGCCTCAGCCTCTGACGAACTGCCCCGGGCAAACTCAGAAGGCTTCAGAGACACACCAATGTTGCAGGCCAAAGACACAGCTGCTGTAGGTGGTTTGCTAGGACAGACTCTTGCAAAGTGCCCCTTTTTATGACATTGATAACACTCTAACTCCCCTTTGGGCTTCCCTTGGTACTGGGAAGGGCCCGGCCCCTTCTTAAATGGGACGGTGCTAGTCTTGTGGTCAGTCTTGGTATCATAACTCTTGTACTTGTTTGCATAAGATATATTACTAACTCGGGGGGGTGGGGCGTCACGCCCCTTGTTACCTGCCTCACTACGCTGGGCAGACCCGCACCCACGAATTAATGATAGCCGGAGGTCAGCCATCTCAGCTGCCTCCTGTAGAGTTTTTGGATTCTTTTCTTTAATAGTTAAAGTCATTTCTGCACCTGTACACTTATAAAACTGCTCGAGCAGAAACAGCTCCGTCAACTGTTCGGCCGTCTCAGCTTTCTCAGAACGTGTCCAGTTTGTAAGTGCATCTTTTAAGTCCCGGGCATGCTCAAGAAAGGTCGCCTCCCTAGTCTTTGTAACACCCCGAAACTTCAATCGATATGTTTCTGGTTGCAACTCGTATGCCCGTAGGACAGCTCTCTTCAATTCTGGGTAGTCAATGCAAGACTCTAAAGGCAGTGCATCATAAGCCTTCAGACCCTTACCCGTAAGTCTTGAGGAGACCAGAGCTGCCCACTTCTCTTCAGGCCAATTATGCTCCCTACACTTCTTCTCAAAACGATTAAAAAATTCTGTGACTTCAGTTTCACTAAATGCCGGCACCAACTTGACTAAGTGGGACAAGGACTGTTCTCTCACTTGGCCCTCACGGCCCATCCGAATCCCTGTCGACTCTGCACGAGTCTTATCTAAATCTATTTGAGCACAATATTTCTCTGAGTCGTACCTAAGCTCAGCCTCGTGCCTCCTAACCTCAATCTCATGCCTCCTAGTCTCATTCTCCTGCTTCCTAACCTCAGTCTCATTCTCCTGCTTCCTAGCCTCATTCTCCATCTCCTTCTCATGCCTCCTAGACTCATTCTCCATTTTAGCAAGCTCGAGTTTAAATATCATCTCAGGAGACAGGCCGGAAGAGGGAGCTGCCACTACTGAAGGAGGGGGGGCAAGAACTGGGGAACCACCATACGCACCGCCCGAGGGCACTCCAATTCTTCCAATGCTCATCCCTCTGTGGGAGAGTGCTAACCTCCGGCAACTGAGTGGACGGCACTGTAGGAGTCGAGTGAGAGGGGATCGGGGAGGAACCCCCCCAAACGCCCTCTCCTCCGAAACCCCATGTCGCCCACGCAACACCCAGGAAATCAGCTCCCCTTGGAACATCCCTCCTACATTGGATAGACCCAAAACCTTGGCTATCAGGTGCAAGCCATAAAACATTCACCCCAGTCAGCTCTCCTCCGTCACGTGGCACTGCTCTTACTCACAAAAAGTCTAGCATCCTCCTCACTAGTTACTAACGGCACCTCCTCACTTAGCATCTCTCGCTCCTCGTCAGTACTAGGGCCCGACATACTGAAGTTCACCAAAAAAATTCTCGAGACAAAAGTGTTAAACTCCCTTATGCAAGCACTAATTACTAAATTAACTGGAGTCTCTTAAATGCTCTCCTAATTGCCTTACAAAAAAAAATATTCTTCAATATGTACGCTAAAGTACGAACAAACAAATGTTGTACAACTCTGCAAAAAATTATACTGTTCACAAAATCCTAAGCAAGGTCGCCATTTGTTACGACCGGGCACTCGGGTACACTAGGGCTCTTACACAGGACTCGAGTATGGCTCGCTGCCACAACGGAAACACACGATCCCAACCCCAGAGTACTGCCAGCCGAACAAAAAACGCCACTACCCTCCAGAGTTCTATCTGCTATAACGGGGTATACAAGAACTCGGTACTAGCGTTTCACACAACAGACTAATAACAAGACGGGAGTTATCTAGTCTGGTCAACAATCAAACAAAGAAGAAAGTACTACAACACTTAAAGAATAGTGTTGGCCGAAGCCGAAGTAATCCACCCTTGAACTAAGAACTTAAGAAGTCCTCCACCCTCTACTTCGGATCGGCACTATTACGTTACGTTAAACAATAGTCCTCGAGCATCAAGCAAGGAATCTTCTGATAAGTTAGATGCTTCTCGAATACTCATAAGAAGTAAGTATCGGATTTTGAACAGCAATTTAATGAATAACTCACTGGTAATTAAAGGCTTTAAATTGACATAAGAAGAATTATAAGAATAAGCAATAGGATATGGCAAACATTAAGAAGAAGTACTCCGACAATGCACTGGCAATAGCCTACTAAGATTGTGCTCGTGGGCCACTAATCTCTGAAGCAGCTAAGCGTGCCACACATGAAATCAATAGTGCTTAAACAATAATATACATAAGGAGAAGCTTCAATACTATGCTGTATCTGCTGGTCGAGCAAAGTCTAGCTGGGATATCTAAGGTTAAGAGACAATGGCTGAGCAAGCGGCTCGTAGCCTAGCGAGGTCCTTAAGACTGTGCGGCCAAATTACGGTAATTGACGGGATGCTCTCTTGAGAGATCCAGATCACTAGTATCTGGTTCTCTCCTGGCGATCCTCTCAAAGTCAAGCAAATGAGATAGCACAGTGTTGGGTGGCACAGGCAAAAGCCCTCACTCGCAACACAGTGCTAAACTCCCACGGTACACAGTCAGAAAGACCACCTAGGCGTTCCACGTCTCCGTTGCAATTGTACTGGTTCAACCGCAACCTAGTACTCATAGGAAATCACAACTCAGAAACCCTATCCCAGTCTAGCATTGCCTAAACCAGCAGAAAACAGGAACATGAATAATCGCACACAGGGAAATGCATATACGAGTGCAACAAACATCAATCAATCCTATTCTAGTTAACCCTTCCAAAAATAGGCTATCTAACAGGCACTTATCTCGTGAGAACTCAAGCGATAATACTTTGGCTGACTAAATCTGCACCAAAGGGGTCATGGAGGTTAAACAGGGACGAGAAGAGAAGAAGATAGGCTGTTCAGAGAGTAGAGAAAGTTCACATCAGTCGGAAGAATATGGATAGTTGCAAGGGATATGAGAAGTCGCTTTGCCTGATGAGTTCTGAGGAAAATGCGGCGGGACCTCCCTTTTTATACTCGGCCCTTTAGTGAGCATAACGCCAACTACTAAGGACCGCCCACTGGCAATCATGACGTCATATTCTCTCTCAATCTGGGATCGACAAAGAACTTCCCACGCGCTGAGAGGGAGGAAGGGGGGAGGGAGGAGGGAGTGAGGCCTACACACCTCGTGGCGCGCTCACTGGCCGTCGTTACATAACTCTCTCTCTCATCATTGTATATAAGTCCCACACACAATACTTATAACTAATGATATAAAATAGAACTCGTTGACTTAGAAGAAAACAAAATACATAATGATAATACTTATAGTACAACGGTTCACATAAACTGAGTTAGGAAACTCTACACAGACTACAGCCAAAGTTCCTGCCCTGACGATCCTAGCGAGGGTGGGGCCTGACTGGGCGTTCTGTACAGCATGCTCATACTCGACATGCGTCACAATATATATATATATATATTATATATACATAATTATATAATACAGTATATATATATATATATACATATATATATATATATATATATATATATATATATATTATATATACTGTACTGTATATATATATATATATATATATATATATATATATATATATATATATATATATATATATATATAGAGAGAGAGAGAGAGAGAGAGAGAGAGAAATAGAATGACGAGACTCCAAGTAAACAGCAACTTATTTATTCAAACGTTTCGGCATTCACATTATGCCATCTTCAGTGGAATCTAAAATATGAGAGGCAATCTCTTAGAATATAAAATATATAAATCAAAGTTAATTAAAATAGGGAGTACAAATACAAATATTAGAGTAAACATAACATAACATAAATATAAACATAAACATAAAAAGAGTTAATAGGAATTAAGGGGAACAAAAAATAATACGAAATCATAAACCCAAGCAAACACAAAAAGAAACAAAAAATAGTGACTAAACAGTTAGAATATATTTAGAGGGAAAGCAGATTGATTATTATTTAAAATGGGCTTTTCTTTCATTATATGGAGTGACTCAAGTATACGAATATGATGATTTGGCCCAGTGTCTATCACTTTGAAATCTTGAACATTTACACTAGTTTTACAAACACAGGAATGCTCTCTTACAGCTGAGTGAGGAGGAGTGTTCAGTGGAAGGTCCGTTCTGTACGAATGACCCGTATGCTCGTCGACCCTTGCTTTGAAAGTTCTTATTGTGCTTCCAAAATACCTAGCTTGGCATCCAGGGCACGTGTAACAATATACGATCGACGAGCGCAAGGAATTCGGCAGTTTGTCCTTAAACTGAAAACATTATTTGAGTTTGAAGCTGTTCAAATGTATGAATTTAAAGTTTACTTGAGGGATATACTTTACTAATTTTGTTTTCAGAGAAGTTTCTAACTTACCTGATATTTTACCAAGATAGGGCAACTTAACATAAATTTCCTCCTGACTTACCGTATTGTTGGAACACGTAGTTTGGGCTGATACTTTTTACTTAGAAAGCCTTTCACAATATTATCGACAATTGCATAACTAATACGTTTGAATAAATATGTTGCTGTTTACTTGGAGTCTCGTCATTCTATTCCTCTGCAAACTTCTGTTCCCTACGAGCCAGCCCCTATCTCAAATATATATATATATATATATATATATATATGTGTGTGTGTGTGTGTGTGTTTTTTGGAGAACATTACCGGCCATTGTGTATCGGTATCTGTTAGCCATTATTAGGTTATCAGAACATTTCGAGAGGTATTGTGATACAAATGTTACCCACTGATCAAGATTCGGAACAAACAAATTATAAATAAAAATAATTAATTATGTAAAACTGTATTAATGATTAATATTATTATTACTTTTAGTTTTGATATATTTCCATTATCATTTAATTTAGGCAATTGAATTTAATATAACTTTAATATGACTAGGATAGTTATATTCGGACAATTATTGCTAAAATGTATCATGAGGCTGTGGATATATTTCTGATTAAGGTTACTCCCTTATGACTCCTATTATTGTTAAATTAATTCTGACTAACATATGTTGCTACATGAGTGCATTTGTCGTATTAATTGATTGCCAACTTTTGTTGTGGAAACCTTTTGTGGGCACTTTTGGGCTGGTGTCGACTAAGAACTTACAATCTCAGAGATGTATCGACTATACTAATTTATTCTCTACCTATTATGTGCAGTTTGGTGGTTGACATAAATAGTTCGAGGAGTTAAAAAGGAGTCACCCTATACAGTATAATATCTCAAACATTACCTAACGAAAAATGAAAATCTGTTGGAATCAATGTTGTCACTTGTCCTGAAATACCATCAAGGGATCTAGCCACAACTCCACTAATTAGTGTCAAGTGAACGCTCCGCGCAAACTTCACAATTCTATTTAATCCTCCGTTCACGGACACATAAACACAGATAGAAAATTACATCATGTTCAACCTGCTGACAACTCTATTTTTAGTCCACTTACAGATAGATGTTGGTGTATCGCTGATAAGGGAAGGGAGTGAAACTAGTGGAAGCTAACTGTACTGCTGTTTGCTGATGATACAGTTCTGGTGAGCGATAATTAATGGGAGTTAGAGGGTCTGGTAAATATGTTTGGAACAGTGTGCGAAAAACGGAATCTGAAGGTAAATGCGTGGAAGAGCAAAGTTATGGTCTTCGAAAGGGGTGGAGCCAAAGAGTGTGAGGTGAAGTTGAATGGTCAGGCTATGGAGATTGTCAGTTTATTTAAGTATCTGGGCAGTGTGTTGAATAAAGATGGGAGGATGGGTGAAGAAGTGCGGGAGAGGGTGAAACAGAGGAAGAGGGTTGTAGGAACGCTGAAAGCAATAACAAGAAATAGGGTGGTGAGCATGGAAGTGAAGAACTCCTTGCATTACAGTGTGGTAATCCCGACATTGACTTACGGATGCTAAGCATGGACGTTGGTGGAGAGACTCAGAGTGAGAAGAGTGGGAATGAGTTACTTGAGAAATTCGTGCGGAATTACATGGAGGGATAGACAGACGAATGAGGAAGTAAGAGGGAGGTGTGACGTGGAGGTAGATGTGCTGGAAAGTGTGAAAAGGAACCCCTTGAGATGGTTCGGCCATATGGAACGCATTGGAAGTACAAAGGAGTACAAAGGAAATCAAGCAACAACAGATCCAGTGACCCTTCTAGGTTGCTTGTCCTCCAAAACACTGAGGATCAAGTGTCCAAACAGTGGTTTAGAGTGGGTAAGGGAACATTGGAAAGGGAATTACTGCCCTGGAACTAATGTCCGTGGCAGGATCAGGAAGTTAGTAGGGGACAGATGGGTTAGTAACTGAGGGGGGGATAAAATAAAGTTATTCATTTACAAACGCAGTCAGTCGCGGGTTTGATGCGAGATATTTGTCTAGGCGGAGTTTAAATGAATCAACGGTGATGCAGTCTATAACGTTTCGGGGAAGCCCATTCCACAAGTTGACAACTCGATTGAAGAAGAAATTCTTAGATTCGTGCGAGTTAAAAGATTTACCAATAATTTTGCAACCGTTTCCCCGCGTGTAATTAGATTGGTCGATAGTGAAGTACTTACTACAGTTCATATTGTCGATGCCTTTGATGATTTTGAACACTTGAATTAAGTCGCCTCTTAATCTGCGCTGGGTTAAAGGAAATAGATTTAATTCTCTAAGACGCTCTTCGTATGGTTTGTTCTTTAGGCTAGGTATCATTTTGGTAACTCTACGTTGAACTCGTTCTAGCTTGTTTATATCTTTTTGGTAATAAGGGCACCAGGATTGAACGCAGTATTCCAGAAGAGGGCGGACTAAGGAATTGTAAAGGGTTAGGATAACTTCTTTGGATTTATGCTCAAATGACCTGCCTATAAAGCCAATTATTTTGTTTGCCTTCTTAACAACTTCTGAACATTGTTGACTCGGTTTTAGGTTACTCGATATTGTTACTCCCAGATCGGTTTCTCTGTTTACATTCTTAAAGCTGAGTGCCATTCATCGAATAGTTTGCTTTCTCATTTAGGTATCCGATATGTAGTACTTTACATTTATCCGCATTGAAACTCATTTGCCAAATTTGGGCCCAACATGACAATTTATCTAGATTGTGTTGCATATCGTCAACTTGTTCTTTTGAGAGTACGCTATTTGCAATTTTTGTATCGTCAGCAAATTTTGAGATTGTACAGGTGAGACCCTCATCTATGTCGTTGATGTAAATTAGAAAGAGAATTGGTCCTAGTACCGATCCCTGGGGTACCCCGCTACTTACATTGGTCCATTTTGATGCCTTACCGTTTATGACTACTCTTTGCTTTCTGTCGCTGAGCCAATTTTCTATCCATTTCATCACACCGTCTTGTATTCCATGCGCTTTTAGTTTTAGCAGTAAACGTTTGTGGGGAACTTTGTCAAAGGCCTTTTGAAAATCAAGGTATATAATATCTACAGCTTTACTCTCATCGTAGAGGTTGAGGATATCGTGGAAGAAGTCTAAGAGGTTTGTTAAACAGGAACGTTTTTTACGAAAGCCGTGTTGAGTATCTTTAAGTATGTTATTTTCCTCTAAGTGATTTACGAGTCTGTCTCTTATGACCGTTTCTAGCATTTTACATACAACTGAGGTTAAGCTAATTGGACGATAGTTACTGGATAGGGATTTGCTGCCTTTTTTGAATATCGGTGTTACGTTGGCTAGCTTCCACTGATCGGGCATAGTTCCAGACTGCAAGGATTTATTGAATAGTAATGTCAGTGGTTTAGAGAGCTCATCCTTAGCTTCCTTTAGAACTCTAGGCGAGATTGTATCAGGTCCAGGCGTTTTATTTACCTTGAGTTTATCTAAACAATTCAATACTTCTCTCTCTGTAACGGTGATATTGCTTAAAACATCTGAATTATTAATCTGAATCGGCGATGGTGTAGGGATATCACTGAGGTCTTCTGTTGTAAAAACTGATGCAAAGAAGGTATTGAGGGCATTACTCATTTGTTCTTCGTCTTTGGTGTATTCTCCATTTTCATCGACTAACGGTCCAACAGTTGAAGTAACTACTTTTTTCTTTCTGATATAACTATAGAATTCTTTCGGGTTTGTTTTACTTTGATTCGCAATATGTAACTCTAAGGTCTTTTTACTTTGCTTAATTAACTTTTTGGCTTTGCGTCGTAGCTCTACAAATTTCAGCCGTTCTTCGTCATTTTGTGAGGATTTTAATCTATCATTAGCAAATTTTTTAGCAACCAGGCAGTTTGAAATATCTTTATTCCACCATTTGGGCTTATTATTATGGCCTGGACGCCGAGTTTTCGATGGTATGCAGTCTTGCACTGCTTTTAGGTAAGTGGCTTCGAATAACTTCCAAGATGTATTTATGTCGTTATTGTGAATTAAAAAGCTCCAGTCAGTTTCTTTAAACATAGCTCTAAGTTTAGGAAAGTTTGCTTTCTTGAAATTAGGGACTTTTTCGATGCTACTATTTGGTTCGTTACTAGTAAAGTTTAAAGTGAAAGTTATCGTATGATGGTCGCTGTTACTGAATTCATCACCAACATTCAAATTCTCTATTAATTCTTCTTTTGTTGCAAGTACAATGTCAAGAACGTTATTACCACGGGTCGGCGTTCCAACAAATTGATAAAGCGAACTCTCTTGCAAGTTCGTATACAAGTCATGTCCGGAGTGTGAAGTAAGAGTATCGCCCCACTTGGTCACAGGTAAATTAAAGTCACCAAAAATTACGGTATCTTGTGAGTTACTTACATCTGCAATTTGTTCGTAAATTTCTCGGTCAGTTTGCACTGATTGAGCTGGAGGTCTGTATATTAATGCAAGTATTATTTTGGTACCTTTATTATTCTTTATTAGCACAAAAGATGCGTCGACGTTCACAATTTGAGGTTTTGACAAGAGGGTAGGGTTAAGACTTTCTTTGATATAAAGTAAAACGCCACCTCCATTTCGATTTATTCGGCTTTTCTCAAACATTACATAACCGGGAAGTGAATACTCTGCTAAAAAGTCTCTATCTTCTGTATTGAGCCAAGATTCTGTTATGCCAATCACATCATAATTTTCTGTAAACACTAGCTCCTCTAAATCTGAAAATTTATTGCGTATGCTACGAGCGTTTGCATAGAAAACCTTTAAATTTGTTATTTTAGAACTCCCGGAACGCTCTTTAATAATATTTTTGGTTCTTGTCGGATCTACATTTATGTTCATGGCTGTCCTCGGTCCTCGCTGTCTTCGGTCCTTATCGCTGGTGGTCCTCGGTTGCCTCTGTGTTTTTCTTGGCGTTGGATGATTTATGTCACTGCTGCTTCTTCTCGGATGGCGTTTTTTGATCCATGGCTGCGGACTGCTTCGTGTAGGAGACGACCCATGCGTGCTGAACCCACAGGGTTTAGATGAGTGCCATCCTTGCGGAACAGAGTAGGCTGGTTGTAGAAGTTGTCCCAGAGGTTGATGAATTCAACTTCTTCCCTCAGACACAAATGTGAGAGAATTACTAAAAGGGTGTACGAGAGCGAAGTGGAAGGACATAGAGGGAGACGCAAACCGAGAGAGAGGTGGAAGGATGGAGTGAATAAGTATATGAATGAAGGCGGTGCTGGTTGGGAGGAGGGGCGTCGACTGACTGGGAACAGAGGTGCATGGGGGCGTTTCGTTCGTGGCCACCCCTTCGGGGATTACGGCGTCAGGCAATAAATAGATAGATAGACAATTATATGATATAATGTTTAGAGATAAACATGTTTAATTCCCGAGCATGAGTATCTATTGTCCGGGTAAGCTGGAAGAACAAGTGTCTGATACTTATAGAAGTCTTTTAACCTGCTAACGACTTAAATATATTTGACACACAGCCGGACATGTTTTTTTTTTTTGTATCACTGCACACTAAATTATCCACTTGCGAGTTTCGGAAAGTAAGGAACTTCTATTTATAGAAAACAATGGATTTGCAACACATGCATAACAATATAATATTATTATTACTATCCACAGCACACTAGCATTTTCCTATATTACTATTCAGTCTGCAGTTGGGTTTGAGTACATGATTAGATTGATATCCAGTATTCGATAAATAGATTTATAATCGTAGTCATGTACTTAAACTTTAACTGCCTCGATGGTGTAATGGTTAGAGTGTTTAAGATCTGTATGTGGTAACCCAGGTTCGAATCCCGGTAGGATCACATGCTTTCATCAATTTCATTGGAAGGAGTTTGGTGTTGGGAATGAAATTAATAAATTAGACTATTCCTAAAAAGTTAAGGATCATTTCATAGCGATGTCGGTTCTTAGAGATATGTGTCCCATAAAGTGATATAAAATCGTATATATATATATATATATATATATATATATATATATATATATATATATATATATATACAGTATATATAATTATATATAATCGTACATGACCTTTAACTGTCTTGATAGAGTAATGGTTAGAGTGTTTAAGATCTGTATGTGGTAACCCAGGTTCGAATCCCGATAGGATCACATGCTTTCATTAATTTAATTGTGCAGTATTTGGTGTTAGGAGTGAAATAAATAAATTTAATTATTTCTACTATAATTATATCGACGTTTACATGTTTAACATCCTATGACACGGAAGGTTTTGTGTGCATTATAGACTACCATTTGATTTGTATGCTTCCTAAAATTCAATGTCAAATACTTTTCATCCATTTTTCGAATTGTTTTTGTCGTAGCTGAAAACAAGTTTTCTTTGTTACTTTGTATTCTGAGAAAAGAAGGCATTTTTGTTGTTCGTGTTCTGCCCCAATCAGTCAGAGTTAAGCAACCCTACCATAAGACAGACTGTTACATTCGGAGTTTCCGTACCATAATTCTTCGACTATTTAGTTTTCGATTTTGTCTTTCAAAAATAGTAGAATCTCGGATTGATAGTTAACGATATTATTTCAGAATATTATAATGAGGAAAATATGAACATAGTTTAGCGACAGTTTTGCTGTTTTCTTTTATTTTGTAATTATGTATTGGTATTATGGGACACAGAGATGCATCATGACTTGAGTAAATCTTCATTTCGTATTATATATAATGCATTCGTTTGACGAAGATCTAAAAAAGTACTAACTGACGAGAGACAGGCATGCATTTTCTCAAGATCTCCAAGAAGTTTCAAAGACCATGTGAAAGGACTCACTAAAACTGCCTCTTAGAAGCTCTCCGTTATCTGGATAATTAAAGGATACCTTGACTAATTTAGACCAGTATCACACCAGCGTTTGTTCCCTTAACATTTATCCCCAACACTGGTCTGGCAGCTTATATGGTGGAGTTTTGAAATATTTACTTCACCTAAATGAATGTATCTTCAGTTTAGTTTCCGATACCAAATTGTTCGATAAACTTTACCAGAAGAATTCTGGCAATGTAATATTGGCTATACAAGTTCTTGCGTGATACCCCCTTAAGACGGACTTGCTGCATTGTATACAACACAGAGCATATCAGTAATGGTTAAATGGAGCATACTCATAAGCTTTATGCACAAATATAGTAGCGTTGTGGAATGATGCAGCAACAACAAATGTAATTATTTATATATATTGTGACGCACCCAGTGCGTGGCAACGCAACCTGATTGTACTCCTTGGTACTCCACTGTACCGCCACTGTGTGGTACCGCTGTACCGCTGTACCGTGCTGGCTGCTTATATTGAGTGTGACAACGTATAACTATGTTCTTTGTATCTCTGCAAAGGTCTCGTCATGTGCTAACCAGTGGTGGGTTTTGTTTTAAGCCATGTCGAGACCTTCCATTTAATATGTAGTATCAATAGAGAAGTTGATAGATAAGACAATGGGAGTTCAGAGAGAGAGAGTGAGTTAGGCTTCAGAGCGAGAGGGTAGCAACGCGCCACGCTGCCGGGGGGGTGGTTGCCAGACTTATGGACTGGTTGGCAGCCTTGCGCTTATAGCTAGGCGCGACAGGGTTGGTAGTCCATTGCCGCCTGCCTATGCTGCCTGGGCTGCCCATGTTGTCGTACTGCACATTGCCTGGAGGCCCGCTGTGTGTTCCATGATCAGGTTGCCTAGAACCTTTGAGATTCTAACATCCCTTGCCCTCTCTCCCAATTTCTCACGGTTGCACTCTTTCTCTCTGACGACATTACTCTCATTTCATTCTTCCCTCTATTTAAATGCATAACCTTCCCTTGAGGTCCTAAAGGAGTTTCAGCACTCACCTCTCGTATTACTCTTAGGACAAGCATATATTTACATGTATTAGATTTAAGGGGTTAATGTGAACAGCGATCTTCTTGATGAGGATAGTTGGTGAACGTTCTACATGTTCACGAGTTATATGCCCAGCTCATCATCCAATTTGTGACTAGACTAGTGCCATGTGTAAGAGCCCGACCATGCCCAGGAGTTGTCTGTAGAGGGGCGAGGACTTAGCCTTGATTTGCCTACCGAGCCAGGAGCGAGTGCAGTACCAGAGACTACAGCTCGCTCGTAGTGCCGGTATAGTAGAGTAACGTAATTTATCTGTCCTTGTGTTCTCTGCAGTCTTTTCCTGGGTTCTCGCTTTCGGTGCTGGGACTCGTTGTTCCTGTGACTTGGCCTGCTAGCTAGAACACATGGGGATGATGAGTGGGTTATATCTTTATTTTACTATGCATTGCAGCTCTCTTTAAGTTTATGTATATAACACTTTACAATACACATTACTCACACACAAGACAACACTATTAATACTTTCATGTATCAATTAACTGCACTGTCGTTTTGCTGCTGTGTCCGGAGTTCCGTTGCGTAGGGCGCATACGGACTCAGAGGGGAGACAGAGTGAGAGAAGCGAAGTAGCCTATGCGGTAGTAGGCTACCGGCGCAGTACTGTTGCCTGCAACCTTTTAGTTATTCCAAGTATAGATTCATTATTATAATAAGTGACTACTATTTATGTTCCTTCCATGTGTATTATTAGGTATCTACTGGATCATGAACATCTTGTATGCTACATGCTAGTGCATGTTAGTAGGGGACAGTTATTCTAGTGCACGCGCTTTCAAGTAGGCGTGTACATTTGTCATTTAGCATTTCACTGTCATACCTTTAGCCTGCTTCTATTCTACATTATTAGAGGCTTAATATTAACGTAGTTTCTTGAGTATTGCATTTCTTTAGTCATAACGTAACCTATAAATGTCTGAGGGAGTTTAGCCTCATAGCCTACCCCTGTTGTACACTTTCGCCGAGTTAAGGTACCTCGTTACCATAGACGATAACTCTGTAGGGCGTTGGTGCTTTTGTTGTCTGGAGCATATAGTATTTGGGACTGGAATCGAGCGTGTCGTTGTCACATAAGCCATTTCTGTCCTACGATCAAGAATCCCGAATATGTATTGCCGATCCAGCCGTAACAAAATGGCGACCTTGCACAAGATTCAGTAGTATCCTATCACATGTTTTTTGGAGAACTATTCTATGCTACCTAGTAGAGCTGGCTAGAATTTTCTTTCATATTGGAGGAATTTTTATTGTGTCATTATTGTATTGGTGGACTTGCAGATTGTTTCGTTACGGGTGTCTAGAGTAGAGTCATTCAAGCATCTTTAACATTTTGTGAGTCGAGACTGCAATTAGTAATAAGCACTTCTTTTTTTTTATGAACAGCAATTGTATAACCAGCACTATGTCTAATGACTCATCATTTACGGGGGAGGATAACACGGTACAGCCTAGTAACCAGCAAGTACAACAGATGTTTAGGGAGGGGAGTGTTATAAGTGGAGAGAGGGATGCCCGGGCATTTTTGCAGACACCTTTGACCGAACAGCGCCTGCAGGCTATTGATTGTTACGGTCTTCGCTGTTTAGCCACGGTTTTGGGGCGGGACTGTCCTGACAGTTGGCCCAAGAAGAATTTGGTGGCATGTTTGTTGGGTGATGGCGATGGGGCGGTGGGTGGAGTGGGGTCTTGGGGGGTTCCCTCCAAGCCTCCATTCCACTCTACCCCTGAGCTGGGCCCTCAGCCAGCGAGTCTTAGCACGATGCAGCAGGAGGGTTCTCAAGGGCAAGCTGGCTTACCCGTAAACACGTCTCGGTGTGGATCCCCCATTTTGTGCTCTCCCCCCCCAGGCCTGTCTCCTGAGATGTTATTTCAGCTAGAACTAGCTAAGTTTAAGCTGCAGGAGACTCAGATACAACAGGCTAGTATAGAACGGATTAAGCTGCAGGAGACTCAGATACAACAGGCTAGTATAGAACGCATAGACGTTGCTAGAATCCAAGCCAATCAGGATGCAACCAGGTACCAGGCTGAAATGGATGTCGAGAAGTCTAGAGTAGAGACCACGGGGCGTCATCTCGGTGGTGGGCACCGGGTTACAGACTCACTTTCGCATTTAATTAAGTTAGTACCCGCATTTGATGAGACAGCAGTGACTGAGTTTTTTGCTCGTTTCGAAAAGAAGTGTCGTGAGTATGACTGGCCAGAGGTTAAATGGGCAGCATTAGTTTCATCACGTCTAGTGGGTAAGGGGTTGAAAGCCTACGATGCACTGTCACTGGACGAGAGTGTAGTGTATGGACTGGTGAAGGAGGCTGTGCTCCGGGCCTACGAACTGCAACCCGAAACTTATAGATTGAAGTTCCGTGGCGTGAATAAGAAGAGCGACGTCAGTTTTATGGAGCACGCACGGGACTTAACACATGCAGGTAATAACTGGTTTCGGTCCGAGCACGCAGAGTCGGCTGAGGAAATTAAGCAACTTTTCTATCTGGAACAGTTTTACAAATGTACTGGAACCGATCTAACGCTGAACATTAAGGAAAAATGTCCCAAGACAGTAGAGGAGGCTGCCAAGATGGCAGACTTCAGATTATCATTGATTCGTGGTTGCGGTGCCGCTCAGAGGGCTGAGTCAGGGCAGAAGGGGCGCTATACCCCACCCACCAGAGTTTTCGATAATAACAAATCCTATGACACACATAACCACACTAAATGCATTGCACCTAATAACACCTACAAACACAAGCCTCTCCCGTTTACTAAAGGTCAGGCCCCTTCTTCGCCCGCACAAGGGAAGAAGCCCATTGGGGATGTGAAATGTTACAAATGTCAGAAGCTAGGCCATTATTCACGTGAGTGCCCTAGTAACACTCCCGCTAAGCCGGTGTCATTGGTTCACGGTATCGGTGTGTCTCTGAAGGCTGCAGCAACTGCCCGGGGTAGGTTGTCAGCAGCTGAGGCACACGCGGTAAAGAAGCGTACGGAAGGCTCGACACCTGTCCGGGACACTTTCTGTAGCCATCGGGGACACGGGTTTGTGAGCTGGGGGAGTGAACTACGGAGGGTTGACTTGCTGAGGGATACGGGGGCTTCGCAAACTTTGTTGAGGAACTTCACAGGGAAACCGATAAGTGCGGCCAGAGTTGTTGTGGTGCAGGGTATAAATGCTACGAGGTCATACCCACTTGTGAGGTTGGAGTTGAGAGTGGGAGAGGTGTGCAGGGAGCTGGATGTAGGGATCGT
The DNA here is from genome assembly GCA_037953745.1 of Lithodes maja. NCBI lineage: Eukaryota > Metazoa > Arthropoda > Malacostraca > Decapoda > Lithodidae > Lithodes > Lithodes maja. The sequence continues at coordinate 24,732 of JBAKBP010005060.1, read as the reverse complement.
TGAGTGTTTGCCAGTTGAGGGCGTCGACCTTCTTCTCGGCAACGACTTTGCGGTGCCCACTTCCGGGACTCCACCCTTAGTCGTTGCCGAGAGGGCGGCCGACGTGGATGGTGAGAATCGGGAATGGGTTGGGAGGTGCCAACAGGATGAGATGGCCTGTGTGGTAACCCGATCTCGCTCTGCGGCTCCTGCACAGCCTAGCACTCAACCTCGGGGACAGTGGAGGAAGGATCAGGAGAAGGTTGCTAAGGGCAGGAAAAGGGACATTGATTCTGCTGCACTTCTCGGTGATTCGGTACTTGGACCTATAATAAACACGGGAGTTGACTCTGGCCCAGATATGGTGTGTAACAAGGCAGAGTTGGGTAAGACTTCGCGTGAGGCAAGAGCTGTAGCGAGAGCCACTAAGGCAGTAGAGCCTACTAGCCGGGGTAATGTCTTATTACAAAACCATCTTGATGCATTGACGCCCAGGGACATTAGTGAGCAGCAGCTGCAAGACGCTAGCCTAGCTCGTTATAGCAATGGTGCCATAGAGTTGGAGGAAGATGGGGATGCGAAGCCGGGAGATTTCTTTAGGCTCAACAGGATATTGTACCGCAGATTTCTAGACCCCAAATCGAAGTGGGAGGGCGGTGCGAGGGTAGTAGACCAGGTAGTTGTTCCAAATAAGTATAGAGAGTCCTTATTGTGTCTGGCGCATGATGTGCCGGTGGCGGGTCATTTGGGGGTAACAAAAACATTGGCGGCATTGGGCAGGTTTTTCTGGTGGCCTGGGGTCAAGGCTGATGTCTGTGCATGGGTGGCTGGGTGTGCGACCTGCCAGACAACGGGGAAGCCTAACCAGACCATCCCGAAGGCACCTTTGTTTCCCATACCTGTCACCGGGCCTCCGTTCAGCAAAGTTGTAGTAGATTTGGTTGGCCCTTTCCCGCCTACTAGTAGTGGCAATAAATTCCTGTTGACAATCATGGATGTGGCTACGAGATACCCGGACGCATACCCCATGAGAAACGGCTCGGCAAAGGCAGTTGTTAAAAACTTATTATTGTTCTGTTCCCGTTATGGATTTCCACGTGAGGTGCAGTCAGACCAGGGGAGCAATTTTACATCCAAATTGTTCAAGCAAACCCTTCAGTTGCACGGTATATGTTCTGTAGTGTCGTCAGCCTACCATCCCGAGAGTCAGGGAGTCTTGGAGCGGTGGCACTCGACCCTGAAGAGTATGCTACGCTGTTACTGTGCAGAACATGACACTGATTGGGATTTGGGTCTGCCGTATGTTCTGTTCGCTGCACGTGAAGTCCCAGGAGAGAGCCTGGGGTTCAGTCCAAATCAACTAGTCTTTGGCCATAATGTGAGAGGACCTTTAAGTATGGTGAAAGAGATCTGGGAGGGCGAAGAGAAGCCGGGGTCTGTACTTAAATATATCCTTGAGAGCCGGGAGAGACTTATAGGTTGCATGGCAGCGGCAGGTAATAACTTGGTTAATGCACAGGCGGTCATGAAGCACCAGTATGACGCCAAGGTGAAGCTTCGGGAGTTTTCGGTGGGTCAGGAGGTAATGTTGCTTTTACCTTTGCCTGGACACCCCCTTTCTGCCAAGTTTATTGGGCCGTATGTGGTGGCTAAGAAACTGTCCGACCTTGATTATCTCGTTGCAACACCTGACCGTAGGAAAAAACATCAGTTATGTCATGTTAACCTCATGAAAGAGTATGTGAGACGCCCCTCAGAGCCTCTCACTGTCCCTGTGCTGGCCTGCAGCGGCCAGGGTGGAGAAGGAGGTGGGGACAGTCATGCTGCTGAGGAGGATAGCTGGGACTGTGTCATTTCCGCGGAACAGTGGGCGGGGAATACTGAACAAGAGGCTAGGCAAGCTGTAAGTCACCTGCCTGAGCACCAGGGTGCTGCTGTCCTAGGCCTGTTCAGGTCATACCCCTCTGTTTTCGCCGAACACCCAGGTCTCACTACTCAGGTAACGCACGACGTGGACGTCGGTGATAATGTGCCCTTCAAGTCAGTGCCCTACCGTGTGCCCCCGGTAAAGTTGCCAGCTTTACGGGAGGAGTTAAAGTACATGGTTGAGAGAGGGATGATCACTGAAGGTTATGTGAAGTGGACATCACCCGTCACGTTGCAGCCACAACCTGACGGCAAGGTGCGGTTCTGCATAGATTTTCGTAGGCTAAATGGCTTGACCACTACCAACCCTTACCCTTTGCCTCGAGTTGACGACAGCGTGGACAAGATAGGGAATGCAAAGTACCTTACTAAAATTGATCTTGTAAAAGGCTACTGGCAAGTACCCCTGTCGGACCGAGCTAAGCAAGTTTGTGGTTTTGTGGTAGATGGCAAGACCTACCAATGTAACGTAATGCCTTATGGGCTTAAGAACGCACCTGCCACGTTTCAGAACCTGATGAACGATATTTGTGACGAAATCCCTAACTGCACGGTCTACCTTGATGACGTGATAGTGTATGATGACGATTTTGAAAATCACCTAAGGCACTTAGAGACCCTGTTTGGGAAGTTGCACGATGCTGGGCTGGTGGTGAACCTGAGGAAGTGCGAGTTTGTAAAGGCTACTGTGCAGTATCTTGGCTTCGTGGTCGGGTTAGGCCGGGTGTGCCCCCCCCTGAGCAAGATACAGGCTATCAATATGTTTCCCAGGCCCACCACTAAGCGCCAGGTCATGCGGTTCCTAGGTATGATAGGCTATTATAGGCGCTTCATCCGGGGATACTCTACTGTCTTAGCACCGTTAACTGATCTACTGTCGAAGTCAGTGAAGTTCTGTTGGGCTGCGGAGTGTCAGAGGGCTTTCGACCTAGTCAAGCACCTGCTGTGTACACATCCGATTTTGAGAGCCCCAGACTTCTCCAGGAGTTTTCAGCTGGCGACTGATGCCAGCGGTGTGGGTGCCGGGGCAGTGTTACTGCAGACTGATTCCGAGGGCTTGGAACACCCAGTGAGCTTCTTTTCTCGCAAGTTTAATTCGGCACAAAGGAATTACTCGACTATAGAGAAGGAGCTTCTTGCTATCGTTTTGTCGCTCAAACATTTCGAAGTTTATGTTCCAGCCTACGGCCCGGTAGTGACGATTTATACGGACCATCATCCCTTGAAATTCCTAAATCAGTTTCACAATCGGAATATGCGGTTGACCAGGTGGTCCCTAATGCTCCAAGAGTATAATCTCAACATTCAGCATATTGCCGGGAGTGAGAACGTGATAGCAGATTGTCTATCAAGGGTTGATGATCCAGGATAGTCGTGCACGGTGTGTGGGTTGAGCAGGAGTAAAATTAGGCTATCATAACGCCGTCCAAAAAGATTATAAAACAATAAAATAAACGAGAAATTTTTTTTTTAGTTTTGTAAGTCTTTATTGTTGTAGCATGATGCATGCGATATTGTGTTTTATGTATAATTCACACTTCAGTTGTTGTGCACCTTTTGCAATTAGTGGCAGCTAAGGGTAGCAGGTCGGTTGGTTGCCTGTCAGATTTTGATAATGCTTCTAAGGTCGATTATCTAAAATCTTGGGGGGGCTGTGACGCACCCAGTGCGTGGCAACGCAACCTGATTGTACTCCTTGGTACTCCACTGTACCGCCACTGTGTGGTACCGCTGTACCGCTGTACCGTGCTGGCTGCTTATATTGAGTGTGACAACGTATAACTATGTTCTTTGTATCTCTGCAAAGGTCTCGTCATGTGCTAACCAGTGGTGGGTTTTGTTTTAAGCCATGTCGAGACCTTCCATTTAATATGTAGTATCAATAGAGAAGTTGATAGATAAGACAATGGGAGTTCAGAGAGAGAGAGTGAGTTAGGCTTCAGAGCGAGAGGGTAGCAACACGCCACGCTGCCGGGGGGGTGGTTGCCAGACGTATGGACTGGTTGGCAGCCTTGCGCTTATAGCTAGGCGCGACAGGGTTGGTAGTCCATTGCCGCCTGCCTATGCTGCCTGGGCTGCCCATGTTGTCGTACTGCACATTGCCTGGAGGCCCGCTGTGTGTTCCATGATCAGGTTGCCTAGAACCTTTGAGATTCTAACATCCCTTGCCCTCTCTCCCAATTTCTCACGGTTGCACTCTTTCTCTCTGACGACATTACTCTCATTTCATTCTTCTCTCTATTTAAATGCATAACCTTCCCTTGAGGTCCTAAAGGAGTTTCAGCACTCACCTCTCGTATTACTCTTAGGACAAGCATATATTTACATGTATTAGATTTAAGGGGTTAATGTGAACAGCGATCTTCTTGATGAGGATAGTTGGTGAACGTTCTACATGTTCACGAGTTATATGCCCAGCTCATCATCCAATTTGTGACTAGACTAGTGCCATGTGTAAGAGCCCGACCATGCCCAGGAGTTGTCTGTAGAGGGGCGAGGACTTAGCCTTGATTTGCCTACCGAGCCAGGAGCGAGTGCAGTACCAGAGACTACAGCTCGCTCGTAGTGCCGGTATAGTAGAGTAACGTAATTTATCTGTCCTTGTGTTCTCTGCAGTCTTTTCCTGGGTTCTCGCTTTCGGTGCTGGGACTCGTTGTTCCTGTGACTTGGCCTGCTAGCTAGAACACATGGGGATGATGAGTGGGTTATATCTTTATTTTACTATGCATTGCAGCTCTCTTTAAGTTTATGTATATAACACTTTACAATACACATTACTCACACACAAGACAACACTATTAATACTTTCATGTATCAATTAACTGCACTGTCGTTTTGCTGCTGTGTCCGGAGTTCCGTTGCGTAGGGCGCATACGGACTCAGAGGGGAGACAGAGTGAGAGAAGCGAAGTAGCCTATGCGGTAGTAGGCTACCGGCGCAGTACTGTTGCCTGCAACCTTTTAGTTATTCCAAGTATAGATTCATTATTATTATAAGTGACTACTATTTATGTTCCTTCCATGTGTATTATTAGGTATCTACTGGAACATGAACATCTTGTATGCTACATGCTAGTGCATGTTAGTAGGGGACAGTTATTCTAGTGCACGCGCTTTCAAGTAGGCGTGTACATTTGTCATTTAGCATTTCACTGTCATACCTTTAGCCTGCTTCTATTCTACATTATTAGAGGCTTAATATTAACGTAGTTTCTTGAGTATTGCATTTCTTTAGTCATAACGTAACCTATAAATGTCTGAGGGAGTTTAGCCTCATAGCCTACCCCTGTTGTACACTTTCGCCGAGTTAAGGTACCTCGTTACCATAGACGATAACTCTGTAGGGCGTTGGTGCTTTTGTTGTCTGGAGCATATAGTATTTGGGACTGGAATCGAGCGTGTCGTTGTCACATAAGCCATTTCTGTCCTACGATCAAGAATCCCGAATATGTATTGCCGATCCAGCCGTAACAATATATATATATTTTCTTTAATACATACGAGGTTGAAAAAAATGGTAATTTCTGCGTTGGAAATTTTATTATTCAAGGTTTCCAGGTCTCTGATGAGTTTTCGCTGGGTGACAGGAAGTAGATGAATGAGGTTAGCAAAATTCATGGTGGTACAGGGTTACATTAATGTACATGATGATACAGGATATACGACGCGTTTCACTGGACAACCAGCATTATCAAGTAAGGATAGAATGATATAAAAGGTAAACAGGAAGGGTATATATAGAGGGTGGAGGATCAGAGGAGGCGAAAATCAGGGGGCAAAAGTCTGCTATTGGTGGAGGGGTATTCTAGGAATGTTAGAAAGAGATCCGCGTCACGCAAGCGCACTGGATGCGGGAAGGTGGTGGTCGGTTGGCGGGGTCGAAGCTGATTGGCTGCGTGTCAAGGGGCGTGGCCTAAGTTGCGTAGTACGTGTGGCGCCGGCAGAAGATGAAGCTGAAAGAGGTAGCGCGGGGGGCTGCGTCAAGGGCACCGGGGGGCGAGGGAGGGCGTTAGGTCCTGTAGGATAGTGCCTTTTGGCAGAAGGAATGATCTGAAGGTCCAGAGTTTGGTTGTTGATGTTAGGATGTAAGGCTTGGATATATAATGCTTCGAGTATAGGTAATCTCCTTGGGTCACTTTCTTCATCGAGTATGGTGGTGTGTTTCTCTAACTCGTTGCGTGTGAGGTGGGGGTGGTTAGGGGTGAGATAGTGGTCTTTGATGGCTCCAGCCTGAAGGTGAAGAGTTAACCGACGTGAAAGACAAGTCTGCTTCATGCCAATATAGGAATGAGGTTCACAGTCCTCATAATTACAGGTATGTTGGTAAATGACGTGATCGTCGGTCATCGGGCTCTTTATCTTGGTGGAAGCTGGTTTGTTGCGGAGAACGAGGTTGGAGGTCTTGGGGGATTTGTAATAAATTATTAATTTGGTTTTGTTTTCCGGGTTGGTAGGGTGGACATGCTTGGAGATTATTTCTTTTAAGACGGCCTCGTCATTTTTGTGTTCAGAGAACATAAAATTGCGGTAGATCTTTATTTCATTGGGGGAGGTCAATGTTGGGAGGGCTTTGGGTGTACCATTTTTCAAGATGGTGGTTGATGGTGCTGGAGACGTCGGAGTTGGAGTATCCGTTATTCACTAAAACTTGGGATAGTCTTTCTAGTTCCTGGTGGGTGTCGGCCCAGGTAGAGCAGTGCGTGAGGGCTCTCCTTACATAAGTGTACAACCTTGTATGTATTAAAGAAAATTTATTACCTGGCTTTACTAACATATATATATATATAATATATATACAATATATATATACATAATTTATTTTTTTCTATGCACACGTTTAAGGAAGTAGTGAACAATTTGTAAATCACCTAATCTCTCTTTAACCTTAAATTAGGTACTGCATAATTATTAACTTTTGTTAGGGAAAAACCTGCTTCTATCTATCTATTGCCAGACGCCTTACTCCCCTTACGAGGGTGGCCATACACAGAATGCCCCCAAGCGGACCTATTCCCTGTGAGAGGGACAACCCGAGCCAGTTTAGTGAAGGACTTACAGGATTGACCACTCAATTCAGGATCCGTCCGACTCCGAGGCCCTCTGTGTATCTTGTTAGCACTATTTTTCTACAGTGGTGTCCGGCTAATCCATCCACTAACCTGCCTTACCCTTAGGTAAGCAGTACGGATTTGTATCAGGTTTACTCCCCTAGACAGGTTGCCAACCAAGGCTGAAGAGTCCCATCCACCCGGATTTGTATAAGGTTGTCTCCCCTAGATGATTTGCCGACCAAGGCTAACGAGTCCCATCCACCCTGCTTCATTCAGTTTATTAAAAAGCTGTCCGATGTGAGCACAGTGACTGTTAAAATCTTCGTTGTATATTATGACATCATCTTGGTACACATTACAGTTGGGAATGTCGGCTACAATGTCGTTCATTAATTTCTGAAACGTTGCAGGGGCATTTTTCAGCCCGTATGGCATAACATGGCAACGATATGTGGCACCGTCCACCACAAACCCACACACCTCTCGCGCTCGCTCAGACAAGGGCACTTGCCAATAACCCTTAACAAGGTCTATCTTAGTGAGGAACTTGGCTTTTCCTATCTTATCTACACTGTCGTCCACGCGAGGGAGAGGGTAGGCATTTGTGGGGGTTAAACCATTCAACCTGCGGAAATCTATACAAAACCGCACCTTGCCATCTGGTTTGGGCTGCAGTGTTACTGGGGAAGTCCACCTTACTGCACCCTCAGAAATCAGCCCACGTTTCAGCATATAATCCAGCTCTTCCCTAAGTGCTGGTAATTTAATAGGGGGAAAACGGTATGGCACTGATTTAAAGGGCGGGTGGTCCCCAACATCGACATCGTGCACCGCTTGAGTAGTGAGGCCAGGATGCTCCGCGAAAACAGCTGGGTTTGAATCAAACAAGTGCTGCACAGCTACACGCTGTTACTCAGGCAGGTGCAATATCAACTCGTGAGCCACTTGTCTAGAATTCCCCGCCCACTGATCCGCGTAAAATGACAATCCCAATTATCCTCCCCCGCAGCTTGACTGTCCCTTCCTCCTTCTCCACCACGATCGCTGCAGATCAACACCGGGACAGTGAGAGGCTCTGAGGGGCGCCTCACATACTCTTTCATCAGATTTACATGGCAAAGTTGGTTCTTTTTCTTATGATCAGGAGTAGCTACTAAATAGTCGAGATCAGAACCCTTCCTTACAACCCGATACGGACCAGAATACTTGGCAGACAAGGGGTGTCCCACCAGAGGCAGTAGTATCAGTACCTCCTGATCTACTTCAAACTCCCTCAGCTTCACCTTCTGGTCGTATCTGTCCTTCATCTGAGCTTGTGAACTCTTAAGGTTCCGACCTGCTACCTCCAGGCTCTTTAGCATTCTCTCACGGCTTTCAACAACATACTTTAGAAGCGAGCATGGCTTTGTGACTCCCTCCCAGATCTCCTTGACTATGTGGAGGGGCCCCCTGACCCTGTGTCCAAAAAACAACTCGTTCGGGCTAAATCCCAAGCTCTCCCCAGGTACTTCTGTCGCAGCAAATAAAACGTATGGGAGACCTAGATCCCAGTCCTTCCCATTTTCCATGCAATAACACCGCAACATACTCTTGAGAGTCGAGTGCCACCTTTCCAAAACTTCCTGACTCTCGGGATGGTAGGCAAATGACACCACAGACACTATCCCATGTTGCTGCATGGTCTGCTTAAACAGAGCAGAAGTAAAATTGGATCCCTGATCAGACTGGATCTCCTGAGGGTAGCCATAACGAGAGAAATAGACAAGTAGGTTTTTGACAACAGTCTTAGCCTCATTACCACACGCCCTGACTTCAGGATCTTCCAGCTGCAAGGAACATATATCAGCAGGTGCGAGATTATCCAAGTTCATCTTAAATAATTTATTTCCACCTCCAATGTCCCGCTGAGCCATCCTTTCCTCACGCTGCGCATAACGATGCTGTCGCAGAGTCTCTTCCTGCCCTGCACCTGCACTAGCGGTGACAAACCCCGGGGCCTCTCCAGACTCTAACATAGGTGCCAATAATGAGTCACCAAGAAACACTGCCGGCTCAAAACTCTCCAATTGACCAACACTTCCCGTTTTCTTGTGACCTTTCCTCCGCGGTTTGATAGACTGAGGTGGTGGCTGCAAGGCTCCGGGTATCTGAGAATGCGTCACAACACACGCCATGGTTTGTACGCTACACTTCTCACCCCACTCCTGTTCCTCCCTACTAACGTCGGCCGCCTTCTCGGCAACGACCAAGGGTGAAACCTTAGAAGCAGGCACTGCAAAGTCGTTGCCGAGGAGGAGGTCGACGGCCCCAACAGGCAAGTTCTCTACAATTCCGACATCCAGCTCCTTCGCCACACCACCCACCTCCAGCTCCATCCGCACCAGCGGGTAGGACTTCGTAGCATTGATCCCCTGAACTACCACCACCCGAGCAGCGTTAATCAGCCTACCAGTAAAGTTCTTTAACAAGGTCTGAGAAGCCCCCGTATCACGCAATAGCTTAACTCCTCGCCTTTCGCCAGCCCACCTCACAAAACCATGCCCTCTATGACCCCCAAAGACGTCACGGAGAGGGTTCGAGCCTTCCGGACTCTTGAACACAGGCTGTGTCCCAACCTCTGACGAACTACCCTTGGCAAACTCAGAAGATATAGGCGACACCCTTATGCTGCGGACCAATGACACAACCTTGTTTGGTGGCTTGTTCGGAGAAGCATTTGCAAAGTGACCCTCCTTGTGACATGCAAAGCACTCTTTACTCTTTGGTTTCCCTTGGGAGTGGGAGGTACCATTAGACTTCTTATACGGGACGGTATTTGGTTTATGTTCAGTTTTATTGTCAGTGCTAGATGGTTTTGTGTATTTATGTGTATCAAAATTCTTGGGAGGGGGAGGGGTACGATCCTTTGCACCCGACTCACTCCTAGCTGCTGCTCCGCACCCTCGAATTAATGACAGTCGGAGGTCAGCCATTTCTGCTGCCTCCTGGAGAGTTCTAGGATTTTTTCCTTTATATTTAATGTTAAGTCCCCGCCTGTGCACTTAAAGAACTGCTCCAAGAGAACCAGCTCACTCAACTCCTCAAAAGTAGCTGCCCTCTCAGAACGCAGCCAATGTCGTAGTGTATCAGACAAGTCCCGGGCGTGTTCTAGGAAGGTACTATCCTTGCCCTTAGTAACACCCCGAAACTTCAAGCGGTAAGTTTCTGGTTGTAACTCATAGGCCCGTAGCACAGCCTTCTTTAGCTCATCATAAACTACACAGGACTCTAAAGGTAGTGCATCATACGCTTTTAGCCCCTTTCCTAGGAGTCTTGATGAAACTAATGCTGCCCACTTTTCCTGAGGCCACTGGTGTTCCCGACACTTCTTCTCAAATCGCATAAAAATCTCAGTCACACATAATTCATCGAACACAGGAACTAGTTTAAGCAGGTGCGACAATGACTGGTCCCGATGTCTGTTACCTCCCCCAATATTTCGCCCTGTTACCTCCACTCGAGATCTCTCCAGCTCCCTGTCAGCCCGATACCTAGTAGACTCTGCCTGCAGTTCAGCCTCTCGTATAGCTGTTCTCTCTGCAGCCTCAGCCTGCACACTAGCCTGTCTTTCGGTAGCCTCAACCTGAGCTCTAGCAACCTCAGCCTGCACAATAACCTGTCTCTCGGCAGCCTCAACCTGAGCTCTAGCCTGTCTTTCGGCGGCCTCAACCTTGGCCATCTCAAGCCGTAACAACAAATCTGGAGTCAACCCTTGAGGAGGGGAAGGTGCATTTAATGGAGAGGGTCCCTGTGATTGAATTCCACGCTGCCATTGACCATCAACTTGGGGGTATGTACTAAATTCAGGCACCCTGACGTTTGATATGGGGGTAGAGTGGAGGGGGGGCTGGGGACCGGGGCCCCCAGTCGCCTCTCCACCCAGGTCTCTCCCTTCTAAACCCAATATCAAAGTCCTCAACTGATCTTTCCTCATGCCACTTAAACCCTGGTGACCCTGAAGACCTGCCACACACTTTAAGCCATACTTATTCAGCTTCAACACCCTGGCAGCGGTAAGGGGCACCTCTAAGAATCTTCTAGCACCCTCCTCGCTATCGACTAGCCACTCCACAGGTCTTTCTCCCTCCGAGCCCGTATCGTGACCTGATCCATCACTGTGTTCTGATGTATTAGACATGTTTGTGTACTGCAGTAATTATCACGGTTATAGAATGTGCCTTATCTCCTATGCAAGTATGTATATACTAATGTTATTTAAAGCCTTTAATGTGTTATATTGGTTGCTCCAAAAAAAAAAAACTCTATGTCCACTGTATTCCTTTAATCATAAGGAATCTCAAAACAAATGACCACTATATTCCTCTGTTCAGTAAATCCTATGCAAGGTCGCCATTTGTTACGTCCTGGGATATATAAACACTGGGCTCTTTCTATTGGACTAGGTATGCGGCAACAAGCAACAACGGAAAATGCTAGATCCAACCCTTATCTATAAACCCAGGCAACAAACCACCCTAAACCGTCAAGAGTCCTGCCTGGACAACGAGGTATCCTATGACTCGGTTACAGGGTGCACGCACTATAGACTGCTGATAGTCAAGCAGGCTATATAAAAGATCACACAATTAAGTTGACTTAAAGCTTCAAGGAAAAGATAGATAACGGAATTAAATTGCAGAAACAATTTAATAACAAACTAGAAGAAAGTACATTTAACGTTACGTTAATTAATACAACTAATCACCCCTGCGTGAAAGAAGGTGAAAGCAAACAGTCCTCAAAACTTCGTACCGGTAGACAAGATGCGGGTTTCTAAACTGCATGCGGCTACTGTAGGATCTGATGCTTAGCAAAGAAAGTACGTTACGGATTTAGAGAACTCTTAACTCATAAGCAGGAATAAATACTAGTGATAGGCCATACAGTGTATAATGGCATAGGTATAATTAAATAAAGGCAGCAACTCCCAACATAACTACATACAGGTGTGCTTCTCACTCTTAGTCAGGCAAGCCTGCTCGGACAGAGTCTGTAAGCCACACCCTGACTCACAATGCTCACAAAAACGGTAAACTGTGGCACAATAACAAGAATACAGAAATAATAAACCCCTAGCTGTTAATCTGCCAGTTGGCAGAGGTCTAGCCGGAACGATATAGGCTTCGGATACCCAGGCTGAGCCACCTGCTATAGCCTAGGGACGTTCCCAAGTCTGTGCGCCAAATTACTCTAATTGAAAGGGTGCTCTCTTGAGAGACTCAGATCGCAAGTATCTGACTCTCTCCTGGCGACCCTAAAACAAAAGCAAGACGTGCTAGCGCAGTGCTGAGTGGACTAGACCTCACACAACACAACACTAGACACACAGGGACACAGACAAGAAAATGCCCCCAGACTCCCACGGGTATCCTAGTAAAGTCGTGCGGGTCCACGGGACTCGCACCAGCAGACTTTACTTAAAGGATCGCAAAAAGCCTCCCCTCCGGTCTAGCCCCTGCTAACCTGACACAAGAACACACTAGCAAGCATGAAACCACCAAATATGAGACAACAAAAAAAGCTTCCTAGGTCTCATTAACAATTACGTCTCTGCATAAGGCCCAAAATCCTATCTAGTTATCTGAGAGCTCGTCGTTAATACAATAATAGATATAAGGTCTATCAAGGGGATGGGATAATTAAATAGATTGGTGAAGTAGTGGAAGGAAGGTATACAAAGTAAGAGAGAAAGTTTCTAAGTGGGGTTGAGAGGGATATATATCAAGGGGGTCCGAAGGGTACGACAGTGAGGTGAGCTCTGAGTCTTGAATCTGTCTGGACCCCACCCTAGGCATGCAAAATACATACCATGCTTGGCAACACTCAACACAGTTGCCGGGTCAAAATCCTCTACCCCGTGCATGAGTCGAAACTAAGTCTAACGTTGCGATCAAATGCATATGGCAACGTTTTCAGGCTCGTCCCAAGCTGGCAAGCGAAGCAACGTCCCAAGCCGGTCTCTCTCTCCCGCTCGTCTCCTCCCGCCCTCACTAGACTTACATCTTATATATTATAATGAAATAATCAACTATCGAGAATAAAATATACTAAGATGTGTTGGTTAAGAATAAGGGCAGCTTCAAGCTGTGAAACAACATAAGAATATCCCAGACATTAATTACGTTGTCGTAGGATATATACTAAGGAAAAGCCTGCCGGCCGGCTGCCGCCAGCCGGTTTCTAAACAGCTGGGCAGCCGACGCGCGCGCATGCCCGCACATGGCTACTATGCAGAAGCGTCACATGCTATACATAAGATCCCGTCGAGGGGCAGTAATTATGTGGGCAACTGTAGCTTCATTCTGGTCACCAATAGCACTACCAATAAGTTCAGAGAGGTTGTCAGAGGACGATTGTTAATGATTATTTGGGTAGGGTGGCCAGTGTAGGGGTCAAGCAGGGAAGGAATTATGGATAACATTTGTTTTTTTGTTTTGATTTTGTTTTTTCTTTAGCCTGATATTGCCTTTTCAAAAAATTTACACACACACACACACACACACACACACACACACATATATATATATATATATATATATATATATACTCGTTAACAAAATCAAGGGAACATTCGATTTAGTCCTATCAAGTTTCAGACCATTATTTGTTTCTTATATTATACACTTAGGGACATAAGTCATGCAATACTGAACAGAATCGAATGGTTATAAATGTTGTATCAAGTAGGCCTATATGTTCATCATAAGTTAAATTAAGCTGTTCTAGAATTCAGAATGGGTCAACACTTCTGATCAAATGTGTACATTCACATGCCATAATAAGTATAGGCCTATATCTTCGTATGAACTTTGAACATATTTTTTTTGTTATAGTTTTGAAATATTTAATATGAGTTCAAAACATTTTCAATTGAGCAAATACTTACTAAAGTTCTGTCCATTGACAATTGTTTGACAGGGTCAGTATTCATGGTTATATTTGATCGTATATGACATAATAATAATAACTTTAATACAAAGAGAAGCGACAAAGTGAGTATATAAAGTCACACTAATTGACCACCATTGTTTGACTTAAAACAAATTGTTTCTGCCCAGAATTCGTATTTCCTTAGTCTAACATTTGTGTCTCTAGTTATCAAAATATACACAGAGTTTGGAAAAATGGCCATCCATTTCTCAAAATACCTCCTGGATAACGATGAAGTTATCCACGTTCTCAACAAGGTAACGTAATATTGTTTGGCCTGGCTGGCGGTCAGACAACAGGCGGAGGCTTATTAGGGTGAATGTGTAAGGTGAGTCGCTAGGTCCGGAGTTTATGAGAAAAGGTTAGAGCAACTTTCAAATAGTCCGAAACATGTTATGCATATCGGCTATATTTCAATAATATTTCAACCAATGCCATTGCGTTAGGACATAATTAACTCCTTCGGTGCAGTGGCTTCTATTGGGAAGCATACACCCGGGCGGTTATTTTACTGCTAATTCTACTCAATATATGTTGCTCTAGTGCCATATCCATAGCCCAGAGCGAATTGGAAAGAGCCCCAATAAAACGATTGGGTCAATCAAACTCTCCCAATAACAGTTACTATGCACTCCCCTCATCACACCACCCAGAAAAATCTATGATACTTTGCTTGTTTCGTCGCTGAAACACGACCCTCCATATTACGCTTGCGAGCGAAAAAATATGATTTTGTCCTTACCTTCAACTTGCTTTAACTTTATAGTTATAGTTATTATATCGTGCTTTGTGTTTATAAGATAGCATGAGTTGTGGAACTGAAGATGAAATGAACCTCATATTGGTAACTCATATATAGCTGTCACAATTACATGGAAAAGTGGCCCTGTTTTTGTTGATTTTCAGCTTTTAAAACATTTCCTCATAGAGAAGAGTCTATGGTTTAAACCACTTCATTACGACATGATAAATTGTAGCAAGCCATTTCCCATATATGTTTATTAGATGGAGAAATCCTGCTTGAAGGAAAAATTCCATGTCATACAAAGTCGTAAGACCTAGTTTTAAGAGTAGGCTACACATACAAAGGAGATTTATGCTACAACTAGACCCCCACAACTCGGGTTAAAGCAATTAATTTAGTTTTCCTTCAGGCAAGCACAAGGTTTACAATAATATGAAGCATATAGCTCACAAATGCTCGTATGTTACATGAATAAAAGTTTAGACCTTTACTGTGGATCAAATCATGGCCAGTTAGGTTGAGAGTCCATGTCTTAACCCACTTTACGATGGCATGATGAAATCTTGCTATTATGTTCCTATTTACATTTAAGAGATTGAGTAATCCAACTTGTAGGAAGTATTCCGTGTGTAATCTGTAAACTAGTTCCTAAGACTTGGTTTGGAATGGAATATTTCCACCAAGTAAGATTTCTCCTCCCAATAATTATAAATAGGAAAAGGTTAGGTACATTTGATCACACCATGGTAGAGTGGAGACATACCGGTCAACGTATAATATATTGTCCTCACTCAGTTCTTAAATACAGTACAACGCACTTTATCTTGTTGTTTTTTCAGCAGCTATATATTATTAAATGGGTCTAGTTAGGGTCGGGGCAAAGCATACTGGCCATTATATTACAGCTGGTAAAATGTATTGTGTCACATGATATTTTGTCTACCCTGCCTACTGTATACTTCATTATCACTACCACTATTATCCATCACTTCCTTCATCACCAATAATGAGAGGAGATTTGTATTTATTTGTTAATATATTATCTATATGTTAATTATCTTTAGTTTCCTTTCAAGACCTCCATCAAACTTTAAAAAATACCCCTATGATCCCCCTTCGAGATAAATTTGTAATTTGTTTGATATAAAAATTTCCCAGTTCTTCCTAAATTACAGACTCGTTATAGCTCGTCAAAAAAATTGACTCCCAAATGCCACAAAAGGTATTAACATCGCCAAACTTGTGTGGCTAAAATGAGGGAGAAGGGGGTCCATAAATTATAGAAAGCTCCCCTTAAGAATAATATGACCAACTCACCGCTATGCTCTCCTCCACGTCCATACCTTCCATTACACTCTTACCATTAATGCTTAAGGGGGGAGGGTTATTTATTGGTTACATCATTATATACTTATGAATTATTATTTGTTAGTTTCTTACCTAGACCTCCATCAAGCATAAACAAATATCCCCAAGATCCCCCTTCTAGATATATTTGTACTTTGTTCGGTAGAAAAAAGGTTTCGGTCGAAGGCCGGTTCCTCATAGATTACAGGCTCGCTGTCGCTCGCCAGAAAACAACTATATACACCTATATGGCATGAAGGGCATAATTTTGACAAATACATGGGGTGAAAGGTCTTAAAATCGCCAAAATAGTGAGTTGAACGTCTACAAATCTGAAAACTAATGGGTCTAAGCATGATGGAAAAGTGTGTGGGGGGGGGGGGGGGGGGGGTCCAGAACAAACATCCATCCCCCCTTAACATCAAACCATAAAAAGTAAAAATTACAAAGTATACACCATTGTTGACCATACATTTACATGGGTCACCACTGCATATATTATCAACTGACTCTCTATACTAACACAATATTATAGACTGCTGCAATGATCCATTTAACCCTTATGTACCGGCGACGTCTTTTTAACTGTATTGAGGCAACTTGTAGACGACTTTATTAAGTTTAACTAAAAAGGGCCTCCAGTAACTAACAGGCTTCGAACTATCGACGTCGTCGGTACATAAGGGGTTAATTAACAATTATTGACACATATACAGCAAGACAATAGGTACTGTAAAGCCGGTATCAAACGAGTGCTTTTTTAGTCAACATTCGATAATCAACATTTTTCTGGCAACATTTCTGGAATAATTTGAACTGGTATCGGAAACTAGACTGGTGATAGATTAATTTAGGTGACAGAAATATTATAAATATTGACCTCATAAGCTGCCAGGCCAGTGTTGAGCAAAAATTTTAAGCGAAAAAGCGCTCGTGTGATACCGGCTTAAGGTAGACTAGGATAGGTTAAACAAAGTTAGGTTAGATATACCTTATATTAGTGTTGCCAAAATAGAATGTCACACTCAAAATTTAGTCTCATTATATAATTATGCCCCACTTCTTATGAGGGAAAACACTCCTTTGTATTTATATGTAACGTACACCACCTTCAATCTATAAATCCCTTCTACTGAATTATGTAAACTATATTAAAAGTTTATATTTATATGTTGTTACAGTATTTATTATGAAAGTATGCCGAGTGGTGAAGGGGGTAAAATCCTATGAAATATACTTATATTGAAGCTGTTCATTGAAACGGTTCTATTATTCCCAATCACCTCTCCAAACTGTGTTTATTTATTTGTTTTATAATAGCTTTAGATGGATCAACATAATGTAAGTTTTCTGTAATTATCAGGATTTATCACAAATGTTGTTGACAACATTATGGCTCAGGGCTTAGGACACATACGTATAGCGTTACATGACTAAGAGTATATAAGTAACATGAATACAAATGGAACCCCTGCCCTCGCCACCCCGCCGTAACATATCCACAATATTGGTATTACCGACACAAACAAACGCTGGAAAACACCAGGTTCAATTTCAATACAGGGAAAACGGCCCTTCAATTTGCGATCGGAGAACCATCGAAGGCTTGTTTAGAAAACTGCATTGTGGGGAAAGAAAATCCTTTGGTCACTGGGTGTTGTTGGCGAGTTACATAGTTGTTGTGTTGCAGTTGTACTTTGGTACATGGTGTTCTGTGGTAATGTTGGTAGTGATTTGTAACTTCTCTATGTTTATGAAAGAAACAAAAGGCAAAGCTGCCTGCAACAACTGTATCCCCAGAAATTGAAATGTAACATGTATATTACACTTAAATATATATACATGTAAGCTAGACTCACCCTCATATTATATACCCACTGTTATTAATTACTCCCTATCAATTTAACTGTCATAATTTACCACCACCTGTTCCATCAGCACTATAAGATATTTATATATAATATTATATATATATATATATATTGTGACGCACCCAGTGCGTGGCAACTTAACCTGATTGTACTCCTTGGTACTCCACTGTGCCGCCGCGGTGCGGTGCCGCGGTGCCGCTGTGCCGCTGTGCCGTGCTGGCTGCTTATATTGAGTGTGACAACGTATAACTATGTTCTTTGTATCTCTGCAAAGGTCTCGTCATCTGCTAACCAGTGGTGGGTTTTGTTTTAAGCCATGTCGAGACCTTCCATTTAATATGTAGTATCAATGGAGAAGTTGATAGATAAGACAATAGGAATTCAGAGAGAGAGAGTGAGTTAGACTTCAGAGCGAGAGGGTAGCAATGCGCCGCGCTGCCGGGGGGGTGGTTGCCAGACGTATGGACCGGTTGGCAGCCCTGCGCTTATAGCTAGGTGCGACAGGGTTGGTAGTCCATTGCCGCCTGCATATGCTGCCTGGGTTGCCCATGTTGTCGTACTGCACATTGCCTGGAGGCTCGCTGTGTGTTCCATGATCAGGTTGCCTAGAACCTTTGAGATTCTAACATCCCTTGCCCTCTCTCCCAATTTCTCACGGTTGCACTCTTTCTCTCTGACGACATTACTCTCATTTCATTCTTCTCTCTATTTAAATGCATAACCTTCCCTTGAGGTCCTAAAGGAGTTTCAGCACTCACCTCTCGTATTACTCTTAGGACAAGCATATATTTACATGTATTAGATTTAAGGGGTTAATGTGAACAGCGATCTTCTTGATGAGGATAGTTGGTGAACGTTCTACATGTTCACGAGTTATATGCCCAGCTCATCATCCAATTTGTGACTAGACTAGTGCCATGTGTAAGAGCCCGACCATGCCCAGGAGTTGTCTGTAGAGGGGCGAGGACTTAGCCTTGATTTGCCTACCGAGCCAGGAGCGAGTGCAGTACCAGAGACTACAGCTCGCTCGTAGTGCCGGTATAGTAGAGTAACGTAATTTATCTGTCCTTGTGTTCTCTGCAGTCTTTTCCTGGGTTCTCGCTTTCGGTGCTGGGACTCGTTGTTCCTGTGACTTGGCCTGCTAGCTAGAACACATGGGGATGATGAGTGGGTGATATCTTTATTTTACTATGCATTGCAGCTCTCTTTAAGTTTATGTATATAACACTTTACAATACACATTACTCACACACAAGACAACACTATTAATACTTTCATGTATCAATTAACTGCACTGTCGTTTTGCTGCTGTTTCCGGAGTTCTATTGCGTAGGGCGCATACGGACTCAGAGGGGAGACAGAGTGAGAGAAGCGAAGTAGCCTATGCGGTAGTAGGCTACCGGCGCAGTACTGTTGCCTGCAACCTTTTAGTTATTCCAAGTATAGATTCATTATTACAATAAGTGACTACTGTTTATGTTCCTTCCATGTGTATTATTAGGTATCTACTGGATCATGAACATCTTGTATGCTACATGCTAGTGCATGTTAGTAGGGGACAGTTATTCTAGTGCACGCGCTTTCAAGTAGGCGTGTACATTTGTCATTTAGCATTTCACTGTCATACCTTTAGCCTGCTTCTATTCTACATTATTAGAGGCTTAATATTAACGTAGTTTCTTGAGTATTGCATTTCTTTAGTAATAACGTAACCTATAAATGTCTGAGGGAGTTTAGCCTCATAGCCTACCCCTGTTGTACACTTTCGCCGAGTTAAGGTACCTCGTTACCATAGACGATAACTCTGTAGGGCGTTGGTGCTTTTGTTGTCTGGAGCATATAGTATTTGGGACTGGAATCGAGCGTGTCGTTGTCACATAAGCCATTTCTGTCCTACGATCAAGAATCCCGAATATGTATTGCCGATCCAGCCGTAACAAAATGGCGACCTTGCACAAGATTCAGTAGTATCCTATCACATGTTTTTTGGAGAACTATTCTATGCTACCTAGTAGAGCTGGCTAGAATTTTCTTGCATATTGGAGGAATTTTTATTGTGTCATTATTGTATTGGTGGACTTGCAGATTGTTTCGTTGGGGGTGTCTAGAGTAGAGTCATTCAAGCATCTTTAACATTTTGTGAGTCGAGACTGCAATTAGTAATAAGCACTTCTTTTTTTTTTATGAACAGCAATTGTATAACCAGCACTATGTCTAATGACTCATCATTTACGGGGGAGGATAACACGGTACAGCCTAGTAACCAGCAAGTACAACAGATGTTTAGGGAGGGGAGTGTTATAAGTGGAGAGAGGGATGCCCGGGCATTTTTGCAGACACCTTTGACCGAACAGCGCCTGCAGGCTATTGATTGTTACGGTCTTCGCTGTTTAGCCACGGTTTTGGGGCGGGACTGTCCTGACAGTTGGCCCAAGAAGAATTTGGTGGCATGTTTGTTGGGTGATGGCGATGGGGCGGTGGGTGGAGTGGGATCTTGGGGGGTTCCCTCCAAGCCTCCATTCCACTCTACCCCTGAGCTGGGCCCTCAGCCAGCGAGTCTTAGCACGATGCAGCAGGAGGGTTCTCAAGGGCAAGCTGGCTTACCCGTAAACACGTCTCGGTGTGGATCCCCCATTTTGTGCTCTCCCCCCCCCAGGCCTGTCTCCTGAGATGTTATTTCAGCTAGAACTAGCTAAGTTTAAGCTGCAGGAGACTCAGATACAACAGGCTAGTATAGAACGCATAGAGGTTGCTAGAATCCAAGCCAATCAGGATGCAACCAGGTACCAGGCTGAAATGGATGTCGAGAAGTCTAGAGTAGAGACCACGGGGCGTCATCTCGGTGGTGGGCACCGGGTTACAGACTCACTTTCGCATTTAATTAAGTTAGTACCCGCATTTGATGAGACAGCAGTGACTGAGTTTTTTGCTCGTTTCGAAAAGAAGTGTCGTGAGTATGACTGGCCGGAGGTTAAATGGGCAGCATTAGTTTCATCACGTCTAGTGGGTAAGGGGTTGAAAGCCTACGATGCACTGTCACTGGACGAGAGTGTAGTGTATGGACTGGTGAAGGAGGCTGTGCTCCGGGTCTACGAACTGCAACCCGAAACTTATAGATTGAAGTTCCGTGGCGTGAATAAGAAGAGCGACGTCAGTTTTATGGAGCACGCACGGGACTTAACAGATGCAGGTAATAACTGGTTTCGGTCCGAGCACGCAGAGTCGGCTGAGGAAATTAAGCAACTTTTCTATCTGGAACAGTTTTACAAATGCACTGGAACCGATCTAACGCTGAACATTAAGGAAAAATGTCCCAAGACAGTAGAGGAGGCTGCCAAGATGGCAGACCTCAGATTATCATTGATTCGTGGTTGCGGTGCCGCTCAGAGGGCTGAGTCAGGGCAGAAGGGGCGCTATACCCCACCCACCAGAGTTTTCGATAATAACATATCCTATGACACACATAACCACACTAAATGCATTGCACCTAATAACACCTACAAACACAAGCCTCTCCCGTTTACTAAAGGTCAGGCCCCTTCTTCGCCCGCACAAGGGAAGAAGCCCATTGGGGATTGTGAAATGTTACAAATGTCAGAAGCTAGGCCATTATTCACGTGAGTGCCCTAGTAACACTCCCGCTAAGCCGGTGTCATTGGCTCACAGTATCGGTGTGTCTCTGAAGGCTGCAGCAACTGCCCGGGGTAGGTTGTCAGCAGCTGAGGCACACGCGGTAAAGAAGCGTACGGAAGGCTCGACACCTGTCCGGGACACTTTCTGTAGCCATCGGGGACACAGGTTTGTGAGCTGGGGGAGTGAACTACGGAGGGTTGACTTGCTGAGGGATACGGGGGCTTCGCAAACTTTGTTGAGGAACTTCACAGGGAAACCGATAAATGCGGCCAGAGTTGTTGTGGTGCAGGGTATAAATGCTACGAGGTCATACCCACTTGTAAGGTTGGAGTTGAGAGTGGGAGAGGTGTGCAGGGAGCTGGATGTAGGGATCGTTGAGTGTTTGCCAGTTGAGGGCGTCGACCTTCTTCTCGGCAACGACTTTGCGGTGCCCACTTCCGGGACTCCACCCTTAGTCGTTGCCGAGAGGGCGGTCGACGTGGATGGTGAGAATCGGGAATGGGTTGGGAGGTGCCAACAGGATGAGATGGCCTGTGTGGTAACCCGATCTCGCTCTGCGGCTACTGCACAGCCTAGCACTCAACCTCGGGGACAGTGGAGGAAGGATCAGGAGAAGGTTGCTAAGGGCAGGAAAAGGGACATTGATTCTGCTGCACTTCTCGGTGATTCGGTACTTGGACCTATAATAAACACGGGAGTTGACTCTGGCCCAGATATGGTGTGTAACAAGGCAGAGTTGGGTAAGACTTCGCGTGAGGCAAGAGCTGTAGCGAGAGCCACTACGGCAGTAGAGCCTACTAGCCGGGGTAATGTCTTATTACAAAACCATCTTGATGCATTGACGCCCAGGGACATTAGTGAGCAGCAGCTGCAAGACGCTAGCCTAGCTCGTTATAGCAATGGTGCCATAGAGTTGGAGGAAGATGGGGATGCGAAGCCGGGAGATTTCTTTAGGCTCAACAGGATATTGTACCGCAGATTTCTAGACCCCAAATCGAAGTGGGAGGGCGGTGCGAGGGTAGTAGACCAGGTGGTTGTTCCAAATAAGTATAGAGAGTCCTTATTGTGTCTGGCGCATGATGTGCCGGTGGCGGGTCATTTGGGGGTAACAAAAACATTGGCGGCATTGGGCAGGTTTTTCTGGTGGCCTGGGGTCAAGGCTGATGTCTGTGCATGGGTGGCTGGGTGTGCGACCTGCCAGACAACGGGGAAGCCTAACCAGACAATCCCGAAGGCACCTTTGTTTCCCATACCTGTCACCGGGCCTCCGTTCAGCAAAGTTGTAGTAGATTTGGTTGGCCCTTTCCCGCCTACTAGTAGTGGCAATAAATTCCTGTTGACAATCATGGATGTGGCTACGAGATACCCGGACGCATACCCCATGAGAAACGGCTCGGCAAAGGCAGTTGTTAAAAACTTATTATTGTTCTGTTCCCGTTATGGATTTCCACGTGAGGTGCAGTCAGACCAGGGGAGCAATTTTACATCCAAATTGTTCAAGCAAACCCTTCAGTTGCACGGTATATGTTCTGTAGTGTCGTCAGCCTACCATCCCGAGAGTCAGGGAGTCTTGGAGCGGTGGCACTCGACCCTGAAGATTATGCTACGCTGTTACTGTGCAGAACATGACACTGATTGGGATTTGGGTCTGCCGTATGTTCTGTTCGCTGCACGTGAAGTCCCAGGAGAGAGCCTGGGGTTCAGTCCAAATCAACTAGTCTTTGGCCATAATGTGAGAGGACCTTTAAGTATGGTGAAAGAGATCTGGGAGGGCGAAGAGAAGCCGGGGTCTGTACTTAAATATATCCTTGAGAGCCGGGAGAGACTTATAGGTTGCATGGCAGCGGCAGGTAATAACTTGGTTAATGCACAGGCGGTCATGAAGCACCAGTATGACGCCAAGGTGAAGCTTCGGGAGTTTTCGGTGGGTCAGGAGGTAATGTTGCTTTTACCTTTGCCTGGACACCCCCTTTCTGCCAAGTTTATTGGGCCGTATGTGGTGGCTAAGAAACTGTCCGACCTTGATTATCTCGTTGCAACACCTGACCGTAGAAAAAAACATCAGTTATGTCATGTTAACCTCATGAAAGAGTATGTGAGACGCCCCTCAGAGCCTCTCACTGTCCCTGTGCTGGCCTGCAGCGGCCAGGGTGGAGAAGGAGGTGGGGAC
The DNA here is from genome assembly GCA_037953745.1 of Lithodes maja. Lineage (NCBI taxonomy): Eukaryota > Metazoa > Arthropoda > Malacostraca > Decapoda > Lithodidae > Lithodes > Lithodes maja. Next base: position 1,042 of record JBAKBP010005060.1, on the reverse strand, counting down.
AGTCATGCTGCTGAGGAGGATAGCTGGGACTGTGTCATTTCCGCGGAACAGTGGGCGGGGAATACTGAACAAGAGGCTAGGCAAGCTGTAAGTCACCTGCCTGAGCACCAGGGTGCTGCTGTCCTAGGCCTGTTCAGGTCATACCCCTCTGTTTTCGCCGAACACCCAGGTCTCACTACTCAGGTAACGCACGACGTGGACGTCGGTGATAATGTGCCCTTCAAGTCAGTGCCCTACCGTGTGCCCCCGGTAAAGTTGCCAGCTTTACGGGAGGAGTTAAAGTACATGGTTGAGAGAGGGATGATCACTGAAGGTTATGTGAAGTGGACATCACCCGTTACGTTGCAGCCAAAACCTGACGGCAAGGTGCGGTTCTGCATAGATTTTCGTAGGCTAAATGGCTTGACCACTACCAACCCTTACCCTTTGCCTCGAGTTGACGACAGCGTGGACAAGATAGGGAATGCAAAGTACCTTACTAAAATTGATCTTGTAAAAGGCTACTGGCAAGTACCCCTGTCGGACCGAGCTAAGCAAGTTTGTGGTTTTGTGGTAGATGGCAAGACCTACCAATGTAACGTAATGCCTTATGGGCTTAAGAACGCACCTGCCACGTTTCAGAACCTGATGAACGATATTTGTGACGAAATCCCTAACTGCACGGTCTACCTTGATGACGTGATAGTGTATGATGACAATTTTGAAAATCACCTAAGGCACTTAGAGACCCTGTTTGGGAAGTTGCACGATGCTGGGCTGGTGGTGAACCTGAGGAAGTGCGAGTTTGTAAAGGCTACTGTGCAGTATCTTGGCTTCGTGGTCGGGTTAGGCCGGGTGTGCCCCCCCCTGAGCAAGATACAGGCTATCAATATGTTTCCCAGGCCCACCACTAAGCGCCAGGTCATGCGGTTCCTAGGTATGATAGGCTATTATAGGCGCTTCATCCGGGGATACTCTACTGTCTTAGCACCGTTAACTGATCTACTGTCGAAGTCAGTGAAGTTCTGTTGGGCTGCGGAGTGTCAGAGGGCTTTCGACCTAG